>PVIY010001080.1:45984-164781 GCA_004026745.1 Myrmecophaga tridactyla
TTTTCCTTTTTAAAGAGTCTTTACTTGTTTGCTTTATGTTTTTTATTTTAAAAGGCGATCCCTTCTTCTCAAAGCCAGACACAGTGGGTTGAACCCTTGTTGCACTTCTTATGTCTGACCTCCTAGACTGTCTCATCTCTATGATGGTCAAATCACTTTTGAATTTCATTTTAAAATTGTATCCTTTACACAGTAACATATCAAGTAGTACAGCACTTGATATTTTAAATCTTTCTACTTCTGTTTTCTTTGGTTCATCAGCATGTCTCTCGAGGGGCATACAAATTGAGAGAGTCTTGAAATTCAGCTAGAAACATGGCACAGATGCAGCAGTCTGCATAATACTTGAGTGTGTAAACTGCAGCTGGATAATGTGAGGTTTACCATGCCCAGGGTGTAATGTATCTATCTAAAACTCATCCTCTCCTTTGCCATTACTCTTAGGTGAGCACGTGCCTTAAAGACCACCAGGTGTCAACATTCTAGGCAGCTATGCCCTAACTTCTCAGGATGAAGGTGCACCTGCTGGAAACATCTTCCATAACTGCCAGTCACTGAAGTTGCAAATTCAAATTTGATTTCAGCTAAATTATTGTTCCTAGTCCTGCAAGCTTCAGAAAGAGAGAATCTGGTTGGAATGTGTAACGGGCAGAATACCTATTACTTATTGTGACCTGGAAGAGGCTCTTATTCTTACTTCGTCTCTAACGTTAATTTTTGAGGGGTATGTGAGTTATTTCTACTGTCTTAATAAAGGCTGTGAGGTAGGAATAGATTATTTATCATATTTTTGGCTTTTTGATCCATTGATTATAGTCTCTTTTGAATTCAATAATAAAATATGAGCTAATATAGCTTCACATCGTGCTGAGCATTCTGTATGCATTCTCTATTTAATTATCACAATGACCCTATTTTTATTATTCCCATTTTATAAATAAGGAGTGAAGTGAAGTAACTGGCTTCATGACATTATCTCTTGTCCAGGTCATACCTTCTTATCATCACGTTATTTGCATATATGCCAGTTCTATAGTGTTATGCTAACTTACACTCAGTTTTCATTTACTTATATTTTAAATGATTATCTTTTTAGGGGTACAGATCAAATGATTATCTTTTTAGGGGTGGAGATAAACCTTAAACTTAATTTGTATTTGATGTGGTAGATAATATTTTATAAAAATTCCCAACATTTAGGTGCCACGATGGCATTTACAAAATGCTCTTACAAACAATATCTCCCTTAATTGTTCTATTGCCATTCAACCCATTCTCCTGTTATCAGAATCACACTGGCCATCTTAACTATAGAGAGAAGCTTCCCTGGCCCTTCTTTTCCTTATATTTTCCCCAAATCTTACTTCTCCCCACATCTATTGCTTTTCAATATTCAAAATAATTTCATATCTGTTACCTCATTTAATCCTCAAACAAGTCATCTGAGGTAGATGTTATTCTCCCTGTTCTGCTGTTGAAGAAATTGAGTATTAGAGAAGGGATTTGACCATCAGGGAGATGAGGCAGAAGGGGAGGTCAGAGATCTGAAGTGCAGTAAGGACTCTCAACTTGCTGCTGCTGCTGGCTTTGGAGAAGAAGGGAGCCTCACATTAGGGTATGAGGTGGCCTCCAGAAGCTGAGTCCAGGCCCTGCCTTATGGATGGCCAGGAAACAGGGGCCTTACAGTCCCCTCATGGGACTGAACTCTGCCAACAACGTGAACAATCTGGAAGCGGATTCTTTCCTAGAACTTCCAGAAAGAACACAGCCCTGACAACATCATGATTTCAGCCCTGTGAGACTCCAAGCAAACAACCAGCTGAGCTAGGCTGCTCCTGGACTCCTGACCCATGGAAATCGTGGGATAATAAATTGGTGTTGTTTTAAACTGCTAAATTTGTGGTAAAATGCTATGGCAGCAATAGAAGACTAATCCAGTCACAGAGCTGTTCACTGATGGCTCAGGTGATCCCATATCTCTACTCTTTCCCTGGCTGTGCGGGACAAAGTTCAGTGCCATGGTCTCCTAGGGGTGGGATGGCATCCACATAAGGGTGTGCATAAGATGATCCATGTAAAGAATCAATATATATTCAATCTCATCCTTTTGAACTTAGGGTTTTGTACATGCTTATTAATCTAGCTAATGTATTAGTGTAGTAGAATATTCGTATTTGCATTTATTGTGTTCCTTAATCAACGTTGTTTTACTGTTGGGGTGCATGATAAAAAATGCATGTTGAACAGTGACAGTGAAAAGCAGAAAATAGAGTCAGCTTGCTATGGTGGAAAGCACTCTGATTTGGAGTTGGAGGTATGGATTTTATTTCCATCTGTGATGATATTTAGCACAATGACTTTAGTTAAGCCACTTAACGTCTCTGGGTTACATTATCTTATGGAACCTGAAAGACTTAGCTTGAGAATGTGGACATTGAAATCATAACTACCATCTCTGTCTCTTGTCTTTGTTCTGATGGAAAGAAAAAGAGATAAACTTAGACAAAAAAAAAACAATCTACAGAGTTGATCAGTTGTTTGGACTAACTGATCACTGTGTTTGACTGTATTAATTTAAGACAGTGAGCTCCTTGGGGGAAAGGGATTTTTATGAATCATTGTTTTTAATCTCTGAGACCTCTAATCTGCAGCTTTGCCTCTGACAGGTAAATAATAAGATGCTACAGAATGAATGGATAGACTTAAATTAGTTAAAAAAAAAGTTAAGGTTAGAGTGAAGCATTAACCACATAAATTATAGTCATATCTTTTATTTATACTATGGCTCAGGTTGCCTGACTGCTTCCATTAGACCACATAAGCTCAAGGGATTTGGCGGCAAAATTAATGTCTTGAGGGATACTCTAATAAGACTGTAGGAACAGTATAGCTACATGTATGTAGTCCTTACCATGTGCCAGATGTTTTTCAAAATATCTTCTTTATGCCTGTGTCTTAACTCATTTAATGCTCACAATGACGATGTTGTTATGTACTAATATTACTACCTTGTTTATTAATGGGGAAACTAAGGCACAGCAAGGTTAAATAACTGCCCCAAGACACACAGTGAGTAATTGGCAGGGCAGAGATCCAAACACGGTAGGCCAGCTTCAGAATCTGTGCCCTTAACCATTATGTTCTGTTGCTTCTCCGTGGTAGCAGGTGGCAGGGCAGTCTCAGGAGGGTTCCTTTCCTGAGCTCTTTGAGTATAAATATTTCTTAAACTTCTAACTCACAAGAATAAAGATGTCCATCTTCTTATTTCCAGATATGAGAATGGAAGAACCTACAGTAGGTCCCTAAAGTACCATGAAGAGAAAGCCATGCTTTCCTCACATATAAACATGGCACTAATAATACCTAACAATTAAGGTGGATTATATGAAATAATGGGATAAAGCATAATGTTTCAGGCATGGAATGTAGTAGGTGCTTAATAAATCTTTGTTGTACTGCACTTTCTTCTTGATCTGAGTGGCTCTGGAGCCCAGATGTTGACATTCAGGGAGACACTATGTCCTGCTTAACCACTGCACAGCTTAGCCTTTGTGGAGCTCAAGTGTACCATGTTCCAAACCTACTGATCTGCCTATGCCTGTCTTTCTGTGTTCTGAACCTCTGTTAATGGCTTCACTATTCCCCCAGCCTCTTAAATTGGAAGCCTCATACCCATATCCAAACAATTGCAGAGCTCTGTTGAGTCTTCCTCTCTAGAGTCGATAGGATTTGTTTTCCCCTCGACTTCTTCTGGCTCAGGATTTTGTTCACGTCCTCATTAGAAGGCATGGGTTATTGGCACAGCCTCTTAACCCACCTCCCTACTTCCAGGCCTCCACTTGGTTGCAAGTTATCTATCTAAGACACAAGCCAGCATGTTGCTTCCCCACAGAACTCCCTTTACACCTTTGCACTGCTTTTAATGAGGCTCTGTGCAATCTGGTTCTTTCCACTGTGACTTCCTGTCCAGGAATAGGAATGTGCACTTGGCTGCAGTAGCCTTGTATTATCTTAGGGGTAAGTGAGTGTAATGGTGGTGGCTGGGAAAGCAGTTGGGAAAGGGAGCCCCAACATTGCAGTTGCACAGGATACTAGGCAGGGTTCAAGGATAACTAGTTTACGGTTCCCTCCAGGACTACTCATTTTCCCTTCTTCCCACTTTTCAAACATTTTAAACATTTCAGTGTCATCAGCACTTTCACCAAAGTGTATACAAGAGGAAGGATAGCATCCCCCTTGAGAAACTGCAGAAATCCTCAGGCAGTCTCCAAACCAATGTATTGAGAAACTGGAAGATGCCATAAAAACCAGCTTTGGTTTCCAAATATGTGATTTATATACCTGAGGAAATACATTTTCTCTCTCTAGGTTAAAATATATTTACTCTCTCATATTGCATCAGGCCATAATTTAGTGCCTTTAAAGAGAATGTGTTAATAGTTATCCTTGTGACCTCTAAAATGATTCACCATGATCTTCCTCACCATATTATCTACCACCACAATGTACATTTACATGTTAATTTATTTCCTTATCATTTGTAGGATCCAATCTTGTTATTCCTCCTTACTCTCTTTCCACTGCCCTTAAGCAAAAGACCAAAACCTTACCTACTGAAGTTCTTTAAAAACATTTCTATTACACTTAGTGTGTGCCAGACCCCATTCTAAGAACTTCACAAATATTACTACATTTGGCTCTCGTAACAAATCTATGAGACAGGTATTGTTATCATCATTCCCATTTTGCAGATGAGGAAACAGAGTCACAGAAAGATTAAATAACTTGTCCTCTGTAACAGAGTCACAGAAAGATTAAATAACTTGTCCTCTGTAACAGAGTCACAGAAAGATTAAATCACTTGTCCCCTGTAACAAGCTAGCAGGAGCCTTCCTGCTCTGACCCCTGCCGGTCTCATGGAGCTCCTCTCTTTGCTCTCTTTCTCTCTCTTACTGGTCTTCCTTTTGTTTCTAAATGCCCCCAATCTTCTCTGGGTCTCATGGCCTTTGCATAAATTTCCTGAGCCTAGAATATGTTCTTTATTCTTCATTCAGTGAGTTCGCATTCATCTCTCAGACTACAAAGTTCCCTTTCTCAGGAATGCCTCCCCTGAACTTCTGTGTTCATGCACACATAGCCCTCTACACCTCTCCTTTTAGCACTTATACAAGAATAATTAAGAAGTCATTTCTAAAAATAGCTATTTATTGGGTCCCCTTTGTTAGGTTGAGGACAGAGACTGTTTTGCATAGAGTGGTTAATAGCGTACCTTTGTGATGTTTCTTAATTTCTCTAAGGTTGAGTTTTCTCATCGGAAAAATGGTGATAATAATAATCCTTATGTCATCGAGTTTTTGTAAAGATTAAAAGTAGTAAGGTGGGTATATATATATATATATACTGAGAAGAGAGCCTTATGCTATTTAAGTCTTAGCTATAATCATTATAGTTTTTGTTGAATTAATACCTTAGTAACTGTATGGTGTGTAAACTCAGAAAAGTGGTTTATCAAGTCATTCTGACCAGGTTCAGTTTCTTTTCTGGGAGGGATTGATTGGCAGGTGGGCGGGGGTGAGAGAGGTTTAGTACACCTCCATTTCAGCAAGATCTAAATCTGCTTCGTAAGACTGGATTGAGAATAAAAAATGAGATAAACTAAATTGAAGTGAATTTTAAACTCTGAAGACCTCAGCACATATAAAGTATCAGTGGTGGTAACAGCATATTATGAATGTGTGTGAAAGTGGCAGAATCCTAATAGCCACAATTCCCTTGACTATGAAGGTAGAATCAATGAGTCTTAACCCAAAAGCCTACAGAGCTTTTTATTTCCCTCTCCACACCCGTGCCTCCTGAGTCTTTCCCCTTCTCTGGTAGAGGGCCACTGCCCACCCACATGTTGTGTCCAGGCCTCACTCCTTGGCGTTGTCCTTGCTGCCTGCCTGGCTCTGACACCCCACACCCTGTCTCTCAGCAGATCCTGGCAGTGCCACCCTGAAACCTGCCCCAGGTTTGATTACTTCGCTCTTCCTCAGCTACCACCAGGCGAATCCAAGCCACTATCACCTCTTCCCTAGACTGTGATAAAGGCCTCCTCGCCCGTCTCTCCTCTTTTGCCCCTTCCACAGAGTGGTCATGTCATTTCTCTGTGCTTACCTCCCCTGGATTCCATCACATTCGAGCACAGTCTTGTGGCTCACCCTGGCCTGCATGCCTCTCCTGATCTGGCCCATGGCTTCCACTGCGTCTTTGTGTCCTTCATCTCTCCCCCATGTGCTCCCTCCTGGCTTACCCCATCCTTTGCTCCAGGGGATTCTAAGCAGCCTCCTTTCTTAGGGCCTCTGAGCTGACTTACTGTTCACCAGCCTGGACAGTTCTTTCTCCAGGTCTGCCCATAGCTGCTCCTTCTTATTCTTCATGTCTCTGCTCAGATTTCGTCTCCTCAGAGAGGCCTTTCTTGACCCCCTTCACTCTCTGTTCCCTAATCCTGCTTAAGTTTCCTTCAGGGCCCCCCCCACATTTTTATTACTTCGCTACTTTTCTGTTTATTATTTGTTTCCCTCTTAGAATGAAGGCACCACAGGAAAAGAGAAAATAGCTGGTGCATATTTTGAAAAGATGAATGAATGAGTTATTGAGCAAATAAAAATTGAGCATAAGAGAAGTGAGAGATATTTCCCAAAGGGCTTATGGTGAGAGGAGCAAGGGGAAGAGACAAGGCCACCTGTCCAGTGGTGATTCCCTCTCCTTGACAGTACAAGGAAATTTAACTACCTAGGGGACCAGAGTGAACCTAAGGTAAGGAGGCTCCCCACCCCTTCCTGTTTTACAAACCTTTTGCCCACCTGTGGAACCCCACCCTTTCCTCACCTTGGTTTAGGGAGAAGCACCTGGCTTGTGCTTTTCTCACTTTCCCTTGTGCTCGCTGGGAGTGGGCTTACGGCAGATTGACACATTGGAAGTTATTCCCTGGGTTGGTTTGGGAAGCACTGAGAGCTTATTTGTCCACTTGGGAGCAAGGACCTTAAGGGGACGCTCAGTACTTTGGCTGAATGGCAGCAACTTTCTCAGAGAACTCTCCAAGGAGTCTGGTCAGGCTCCTAGAGCAGAGCAATAATTTCTAGTGGTTTTAGTTCTCTTTATAGTCTAGTTTCATCTCTCCCCATTGATTTTTGCCATTTGCGGTTTATAATGGAAATGAGGATAGCTGGTACAGATGGAGCAGTTACTGGACACCTTTCTCTGTCTTGTAGCTGGGACACCCCTGGGGAATCAGCTGGATGGGTATTTGTTTCCTTAACTCTTCTCTGGGTTTCACCAAGTTGGGGTTGCCAGGAAGATGGTTATCAATTCTGTGAATTGGTTCATATTGACTTTGATAACTGTACAGAAGAAAGAATTAGAATACTACTTCCCTCCAAAACAAAATGCTTAAAGGAGAACATAAATGTATAAACTGTGATAATTTATATTGATTTTAGGAATATACTTTGCTAATACAGGATGAAAATTATTAATTTATAATAACTTCCCTCCACCCAGTTCTTAGGAGGCCATGAACTATTTATTTTATTGGAGCTTGATTATGATGCTAGTGTCATATATAATGCTGGTATTTATTTTACTTTAAGAAAACCCAAGATAGGATAGCATCGCTTGTATTTAGAGGTCAGTTCAGAACATAGCTTTGACCTAAAAAAGTAAGTGAAAAAAGCCTATAAATGTATGAAATAGGAGTCTCAATGTCCCTGCAGTAAAGCCAGGGCCCTCAGCACACCCTCAGATCCTGGCTGATAATTTAGAATTCTGTTCTTAACATGTTTAGTTGTCTTGTTTTCAAGCCCAGAGCAGCTAAGAAGCAGCAAACTGGAAGAGGGCAAAGGAGGTTGTAAGTCAAAGTCATACTGATGGTAGAGAGAAATGACAGTTGACAGCCTGACAGCAAGGGAGGTGACAGCAAAGCTTAGCCAGGAATGCAGGACTGCTGTACACATCTCAGAGTTGTCTAGGTTTTGTCTGTAAGGCCAGGCCAGGCCCAGTGGGGATTGTCTGCAGGTGTGACTCCCAGAAAGGGAACATTGGAGGGAATTGATCGAACCAGGAGGATGTGACTCTCTAAAAGTTGCTTACGAATTTGCCAAGTCTCAAATTTATTGCTTTGGAGGGAAGCTGAGAGATGAAACTGAGCAAATACTGCTTCGTTTGATCCCAGTGTTGGAAGACTCAGAGAGATAGTTTCCAAGGTAGATGGGCGTAGATGTTAAACAGAGATGGACTGAGATGCAGGCAGGTGATTACTCAATTCAGAAATTAAATTTAAAAAGTTTGGATTTTTGGTCACTGGCTTCCTTTTATGTAGCTATTAAAAAATAAAATAAAATAACCCACGTTGGCCAGGACCTATGCCTTCTACATGGAGTACATGCACTTCAGGGAGGGAGCACAATTGTCTTAGGGTATGTGATTTACATGGTCATAAAATGTCCCTATCTAAAAGTAGAAGTTAAGCTTTAGTAAGATAAAGATGGAGAGTAGTATTTGTGTGAAATTTATAAGTAAATAAGCATATATTGAAGGTATGTGCACAAATTAAGTACAGAATAAAAAGTGTCTGGAGATGACCAGCCTAAAGGATGGCATGGCCTGACAGGGCCATCTACATGATTCTTTCTCTTTCCTGCCTTGACTTCATCTACAGATATATTTGTGCATATGTGTGTGTGTATCCAGAGTCTTCTTTTCCTCCTTCTCTCCTTTTAGCAACCAAAAGATATTTTTCAATGGAAGGGATGTGCTTTCTCTCCTTTGGAAAGTGGCTCCTCTGCCTGCATTCAAAGGCCCATTTGCACCAGTTAGTTCTGAAGGTTTACTTCATAAATCTGTTCTTTTTTCTCACATATCTTCTGCTCAACTTTTTCTGCTCAAGCTTAGAAAAGTTTCACAAGTTTTCCACCTTAAGAAATACTCTACATCTGGAATCAACTGTCCTTTCTCCCCACCATACCCAATCCATCTCTGCCACATTTTTGTAGAAGAAGTCCATTCTCCCTGCTTATACTTCCTTTCATCCTCTTCTCCTGTAGTTCTTGGTTCTCCCTGCAGCATTCCATGGGAACTCCTCTGGCTTTCTTGCTCTGGCCCAAATCACTAACAGTCACCTAATGCCAAACCCCAGTGTCCACTTTTCATTGTTCATCTTAGTTAACCTCTCTTTGGCACCTTAACCATTCCTCCTTTGTTGAATGTCTTCCTTCTGTTCACCTCTATTTGCTGACACTCATGACCATGCACCTTGGAAGTCATCTTTCTCAGTTCTAAAATGGAAAACATCATCTTTGCTCTAAACCTGTTTCTCCATCTGAATGTCCCTGTCTTGATGAACACCAGGACCACTTGCTTTGTCTCCTAAGTGTGAGCCTCAACTGCTACTACTGTGGAGCCTGTGAAAGCACTCTTCATTTCTGTTCCTGTGGTTTTGATTTCTAGCATTTCCTTTTAATTCTTTCTTAGTTTCCATCTCTCTGCATATATCATCCATCTGTTCTTGCATATTGTCTACTTTTTCCATTAGAAACCGTAATATATTAATCAGTTATTTTAAATTCTCTGTCTGATAATTCAGAAGTTTGCATTATATCTGAGTCTGGTCCTAATTCTTGCTTTGGCTTGTCAAACTGTTTTTTTCTTGCCTTATTATTTTTTTGTTGAAAGCCGAATGTGTTATATTGGCTGATAGGAACTGAGGTAAATAGGTCTTTAGTGGAGGACTTTATGTTAATCTGGCCAGGAGTTGGCTATGTTTAAGATTTGTTGTAGCTGGAGGTGCCAGAGGCTTAAGTTTCCTCTAATGTCCTTGCATGTGTCCTCCCTCTTGGCTTTAGGGCTTTCCTATGTACTGTTCTTGGAGAGTATGGATCTTGCATTTCTTTCATCTGCAATCCAATGACCCTGGAGACTTGTTGGTAAACATGGGGGAGGGGACATTTTGTAATCTGATTAAGCCTCAATCTTTTAGTGAGCCAGTGTTTTAGGCTTGTAGCCTTCACATGTGTTTCTCTCTCTTCCTCCTTCATATAGCCCTTTTTCCCCTGGTGCCCTATTCCTTTCCCTGGCAATAACTTTTTCAATATATTTCATTGGAGCCCTGTCCCCTGATGACTATGGGAGATTTTTTTCCTCCCCCTTTGTGAGACTAGAGGGCTAGAGGGGGCTTGAATGGAGTGGAATTCCCTTTCCCCAGCTGGGATATGGTTTCAGAATTGCTTCTTAGGTCAAATCTTTTTCCCTGGAGTATAGACCTTTGTTATGGAGAAGGGTCTGGGTGGGTTTCACAGAGGTTATTCTTCCCTTCCCCTTGCCTCACTCTGAGAACCTGGTGGGGTTCTTGGAAGGTCAGCCTAAGAAAGTAGTGAACCCCCCACCTCCAGCCCCAAGACTGTGGCCCCTAGGAATTTCTCACTTTCATGCTAATCCATACTTCGCCTCCAACAATTTGTCAAAATTATGTAAGTTCCTACCAGTTTAAAGCTCCAGTGGATGCCACCCCAGCTAAGCAGATTTCAGCTCTAATTCTCTGAATTTACCTTTCTCTTCAGATTTCAGGCTGTCAGTTTGCCCTACATCCTAAGTTCTATGATGGGTCCAGAAAAAATAATTCGTTTTCAGTTTGTCCAGCTTTTTCTTGTTCTAAGTATGGGAATGATTCCCAAGATCTTTACATGTCAGAGCTGGGAATGGAAGTCTCCCTCAAATCCTTCTATTCTCTCATCTTCCACATTCAAGTCTTATCACTTCTGTTTCCGAAGCATCTCTTAGAACATCTTCAGCTTTAGGTCAGGGCATTGAAATTTCTTGATGGACTTTTAATGTAATCTTTGTATCATTCACCTCATCTACAGTAATACTATTGTTTGGTGGACTGTCAAGTCTCATTTTAGGACTATTTTCACTAAAATCATCTGACCTACCCACCTTTGTGTATATTGCAATATCCTCTCAGAGTCCCGGCTTTCCAAGAGCTACACTTTAATAGAAAAGAACGAAGTTTCAGGGTCTGGACAAGAATGTGTATGCATTTTATATAAATTTTCAAATTATCTCTTTACTTTCCATTGCTTTAATTAAATGATCTCTTTCAATTGGGACATGTTCAAAGAAGTAAGAAAACATATCATGAGAAACAAAACTCAGATCAAACTTTAATATATGGTCTATTTATTGATACAAAATATGCATTCTTCTTTGTGATCACACTAAAATACTCAGGATATTTTTTACTTTCAGAGAGAAAGTTGGATTGAAATATGTTTTATTGTGGCCATGATGTTACTGGACAATTGCCATGGATTCTTTTGCCTGACATGCTCAGTAACCAATTCCTGAGATGCCAGGGTTTCAAAAAGAGAAAGAGTTTATTACTAGGTGCATAGTAGGAGACCAGATGGCCTAGTGGCCCAAAATCTGTCTCTCTGAATTGCAGTAATTCTGATAGTTTTATTAGAGAAAATATGGGCAGGGTTTAGCATTATGAGCATGAGGCCCAGATGATATAATTAGAGGTGATCTGATTATTGAGCATACGCAGATTGATTACATGCTTAGATACAGATTGTATGTAAGAAAATGGTGGAATGAGGTGTAGGTGATTTGTACATTAAAGTCTAAGCTACTACGCATGTCAGGTGGGCCCATTTTGGTTCATCCAGTCTTGGTCATCAAGATAACTTTGTTCTTGGGGTGGGTTAGTTCTGGGCTAACCCAAGACCCTTCATTAATAAACATTGGGGGCTGTTTTTAGTGAATACAAGACCCTAAAGTTGAAAAACTGGATAAATGGTACAAATGAAAGTTAGTCACAGGTTTTGCAATCACGGGGCACAAGATAAATGTTATCAAAGATCAGAGCAACTAGATTGTAGTGGCTAAAATGGATACAAATGAAGGTTTTTACATCTCAGGGCACAAGATAAAGGTTATACAGTCATTATCAGAGATCAAGACAGCTGGATTTTGGTTCAGAGATTTCAGGTATTTCTGTCTATTCTAATACACTAAGAAAGCAAAAAGAAATATCTATGTACTGATTTCATAATCATAATCATTTGTTAATTCCTAATTTCACGGTTACAATGACTGCAATAAAGTTCTAGGGACACATTCTGTCTAAACATGCATGAGGCTGGACATGGGTAAGGTGAGGGCCCAGGGCATAAACGTGTGACCTATCTGTGACCTCAGTCACTCTTAATTCATTTCCCAAGACCAAGTGAAGCGATAAACATAATGTGCCAACAGTCCAGAATTTAGCTTGCTCTGGAGACATTGCATTAGTGTCCTATGGGTGGCGTCTAAATTAGATGGCAGTCAGGTATGTACACAGGAACAGCCATTACTGTGGGCAGATGTGCACAGTTAATGGCTGGCAGTGGGGATTGCTGTAGGGGGAATTCCTTGATAAAAATGAGTTAAAATGAGACGATGGATTATCCAGAAGGGTACTTTTCCAAAGACTACACTTTTGTTGGTGGAGGCAATCAAAGGAAAAAAAGCCAAGCCATTAAAAATGAGAGCTGCTAAAATGTATTTATTTAATATCATCTATGTAGGAACACAACTGTACTCATATATATGAATTGTTTTCAATCAGAATAAACCAAAGGTAAAACTGATTTTATTTTTTCCCAAATAAATGTGCATGGGGAGCTGGTACATTAAGACACTATAGAAACCTAATGTACAGTGGCAGAAGCACTACTTGCAAGAGTTAAATCTTTATGTGTGTAAGCTAAAGTGCCCATGATCTCATTGATGCCACGGAGAGCCTGCAAACATTGCTCCCAAGTCACAAAGAAAAATTAGTGCACAAGTGACCTGTGTATTAGCATCTCAGCAAAACTCAGGCTGAGCTGAGATTTATATATACTTTACACACCCCAAAGGAAATGCCCATTTTATACATTGATAGGCCAGATGTATTTTCCTGTGAAATGTGATCAGAATGTAATTAGAAGAAAATACACTGTGTATTCAAAAATAGATTTCTTTAAAACTTGGTAATTTAGAATGGGCAGCAATATCAAATTGGACTTGTATGAAAGGGTTATTGTTGTGTGATTGGGCCTATGCAGTTATATTTGCTATAATGCCCTGATTTAGTTCTATAGTCACTGAACTACATTGAACATTTCACGTGGCCAGGAACTTTTTTATATTATAAATATTATAAAATGTCTCACATTAGATAGATTCCTTGAAAATGCCTTTGCAGATTTGAGTCTTTTTTTTTCTTTTCAGAGCCAATTTTATAAAAAATTAAGATGGCTTTGGGGGAAAAATACACACATTTCTAATATAATTTGCTAGAGTAATCAACATAGCCTGCTATTATTCTAGTGTATCTGTGCATTTTACTATAACAAAGTGATTAATATGCTTAAAATTTTGAACTTATGGTCTCAACAATTTTAGTGTCATATCATCAGAATATACAAAAACCTGACAAGTCTAATTTCTATGTAATCCCAAGTAGTGTAAAATTATATGTGTATTTATAATGTTGAGGCATTTGAATGGATTGTATGACATAAGCATGGACAATTATATACAGGAACATGAATAAAACATGTTCAAATGCATAAACAAGGCAGACACCAGCCAAAAGAATTTTATATGTGCATGATGAATTAGGATGGAAATTCATCCTTTAATCTTTTCTAGACTTTGGATCACAATATTTTATATAAAATTGAATTCTTTACAGGAAATATCTGGAGAAAAAGCATAATTTATAACCTCTGTACTACAAGGAATTTAATCCTTAGTTATGTCAATCAAAAAGATGAGCAAACCATTGTTAGTGTTTCTAAATCTCTTAGAAGAGGCCCAAATAGAGAATGGATTAGTGGCAATGGATTTAAAGACAAGACCAATAAGAGTTGCTTCAGAATTGAAGGCAACTTTACAATACAGAGTTTTCTCACAAGCAGATTCTGGGGCTCCCATAGCCTTGGTCTGGTATTTGCCAAAAATCTTAGAAACGTGAAGAATGTCTAGAGAAGAGGAAAGTTTGTGGATGCATATTAAGGATTGAAAAAAGATATTTGGCAATTTAAGAATATGGCCTCAAATTCTTTGATACTCCTCCCAATGAGAGGTGGGCTCTCCTCCAATGAGAGGTGGGGTCTATTTCTCTTCCCTTGAATCTAGGTGGGCTTGTTTTTGCTTCAAAATAATGCAACGAAAGTGATGCCATGTCATTCTGCAGCAAGGCCAGAAAAAGCCATGCAGCTTCCACCTAGGGGATGCCAGCAACCATGTTAAGAAGCCCAACTACATTGAGACCACCATGTTGGAGAGAACATGTGCAGGTGCTCTGACTGACAGCCAGCATCAGCTGCAGCCCTGGGAGTAAGCCATGCGTGTCTGGATGTCCAGTTGTGCTTTCCAATGGCCATTTCTCTAGACTTTAGAGGGCTCATACCTTGAGGAACAAAGAAAGGTTGCTTTTTTTTTCTTTTAACAAATAATACAGTACCTTAACTACAATAAAATGAATCTAATTTTTTTGGAGGGCCAATTTGATATATGAGATTTTCATAACAAACATGTTTCTTTCGTTATTTAAAATGCTTCCTATGTCCATTGTATTCATTATTTTAAGATTGTGCAGCACCCCACTTAAGGAGAATGCTCTGTTTCTGGTCCTACTTGTGAAAAAGCAATAAATAATGCAAGTTGCTCTCATTAATAATTGGGCTAAATCAGAGTAATGAGAGGGAGGTCAATGAGGTTTGATATGAAGGGAGTTTTATGGAATCGGTGGGGTTGGAATTAGGCTTTTGCACCTGGATAGTATTGGAATTGGCTTAGGGGGAGGAGGAAATAATCACAGGTGGAGGATGGCAGTAGGGCAGAAGGCAGAGAGTGAATGGAGAGGCCATCTAACATAGCCATGGGAAAGGAGCAGACAAAGCCTGAGAGGTCCTGTCTTCCTCTGAGTCCCAGTGTTCATCACTGTATGGGACACTTCATTGTGCTTGTTTATTACTACTCTTACTTCTAACAACAACTGCCCAAACCACCTTTTAATGAGTGCTTCCTTTGTATTCATTACCTGCATTTGTTCACACCCGTCTCTTGCTTTCTAGTGCCGGAATCTTATCCTCTTTGTATCCCGTGATTAGTGCAGAATTCCACACATAGTAGGCATGCTCATAAATGTTTGTTGAATAATATAATAATAACTGATAAGGGATAATATTTATGGGGCACTTACTGCGTGCCGGGCTGTGTGCACTTTAATTGTCATCTTTAGTTCCGATATCAAAGCTATCAAATAATAATACTATTATCTCCATTTAACAGATGTGAGAACTGAGGCAGATAAATGACTGTCTTAGTTTCCAGGACTACTATGAGAAATACCACAGAGTTGATAGGAATTTAATGTCTCACAGTTTGGGAGAGTAGATGTCCAACATCAAGATATCTGCAGGTTTTATTTTCTCCAAAGCCTGTGGTGATCTGCTGGTGGCTCAAGTCCCTCCTCTGCCACATGGTGATCTGGGTCTTTCTGTCACTTCTGCTTTCTGCTCCTCCTGCTCCATTGTCTCCTAACAGGGACTCAAGTCAAAATGGATTAAGGCCCATCCTCATCTGGTTGGTTTCATGTTAACCAATAACATAGTCAAAGATCCTGTCTGCTAATGGGTTCACACCCACAGGCCTGGGGATTAGGGCTTGAACATGTTTTTTATGGGGGACAGCATTCAGTTCCTAGCTGCAGCTTACCCAAAGTCATGCAAATTGAGAATGGTGGTCCCTGCAGTGTGACCTACTCAGTCTGGCTCCAGAATTTGACTCTGAAAGACTTAATAAAGCTGTAAAAGAGAGTGAGCAGTCTGCCACTCTTGAGGCCCTCTGCCATGTCCTCTGCTGGGACACTCTTCTTACCCTTCTTTGCCTGGCTAATACCTGCACATGGGGGCCTGGGTGAGACAGAGCCTGAGCTGTATTCTCTCATAGCCCTCTGCACCTCCTCTCTTATTACTCACATTGCAGCCGAAATGCTTTTTTTAACGTCTCTCCTTCCCTCTAGACTATAGGCATTATGGAGGAGGGCTCACACTGTCTTATTTGCTGACCACAGCATCTACAGGGTGCAGCCCAATGCTTTGTTATGAATAGCCCTATTTAATATTTAATATAGTGCATACAACATACTGTAGTGTAGTATGTAGTTTATCCTCGTGAATATAGTATGTTAGGTGGTGGAGATACAAAAATGAGGAAGCCAAATCCCTTATTTTCAGAGGCTCAGCTCCTGAAAGGAGGTGTAAAATCTCTGAATGAGGGCCGTGGTGGTGAAGTTGTCGGGAAATGCAGCCAAGATCCTTGTCAAAATCCTTGAGTGCCCTTGCAGGATGAGTATTAGTTTGCCAGGGGAATGGGAGACAGGGATTGGATGGGCATTCTAGGAAGAGGGGACAACAGGAGTAAAAGTACAATGGTGTCAAAGAACAAAACACATGTGTGCAATGGCAGGTAAGTTGGTGATGCTGAAGGTGAGGCTATGGGGGAACAACATAAGAAATGAAGCTGACTGGGGTAATGGGGACAAGTCATGATACACTTGATCAGCTGTGATTAGATTTGATCATGTTTGAGCTTCACCCTTAAGGGAATGGGGGAATCATTGAATACATTTCATCCATTCAAAATTTAGAATAGGTTCTTAAGGGGAGAGTATAAATACTCTTAAAATACGTAGTAGGGATATTTTAGGAGGTCACACTGACTGGGCAGCACCTCTGACACTTTGCAGGTGTAGGAATAATGCTAAACACCCTACAATGCATGGAACAAGCCCACACCAAATGCCACTGAGGCCCGGTTGAGAAGCCCTGCATAATAACACTAACTAAAAGCTTGAAAGAAACTCCTCAGATATCCCGAGGGTTGAGGCAGTGAATAATTTTATCTTAATGGTCAAGGAAAGAAATATTTTCTCTTGACCCTCTTGAAATGCTGGGCTTATGGGGAACAAATTTCTTTAAGGGCAGATATTACAGAGACATTTTGACTTTTGCATCTGAATCTCATGATATTTTAATCTTCTAAATCTAATAAAGTTTATTCGTTTGTTTCACATGCTCATTCATTTATTCAGTAACATATTTATTGAACACTTTTTATGGGAAAGCCCTGTTGCAGGCTTAGGCAATACAACATGGACAAGGCAGGCAAATGCCCTCACATAAGAGGGCATTTACAACCCCATCATTCCGAGGGGGGATGAAAAGATGATTTGATTCCTTCTTTTACAGGCCAAGAATTATTTATGTGGGATCTCTGAAAATATAACTAGGGCCACATTTCTTCATAACTAGACAAGCTCGTAACCCCAAGGGTGTATGCACTGTCCATGCCTCGCAAGACTGGTAGTTGCAGACAATGTCATTAAAACCAATAGCTCACACATGCCCAAGGCTGTTTGGGGACTAAGAGAATTGAGGATTTATATAAACTGGGAGAACAGAAGAGTTGGCACCTAAGGGAAATTTGCCAGTGCAGTTCTGTTAGGCAGTGAGGGCAGTAGGCAGGAAGAAGAAATGTACATAGGCTAGAGACAGTATAATTATCACCATCATCATCATCATCATTTTGTGTATTTTTCTGTGGTGGTACTTTGGAAATGTTCTTTTTAATTTGATGGACCAGAAGAAAGAGAGCTAACATTGCTTCCTTTTGTGGTTGAGGGAGAGACCAAGAGAAATATTTCCTACTTACACATAAAGCCAGAGATACAAAAAATGGGGTAGAGATGCCACTGGTAGAAAAGGTAACAGAACCACAGTATACCATATTGAGTGCTTACTGCTATGGCAAGATAATTTATTGAGATATGAACTGTGTTTTTCTCTTTCCACATAAAGAGAAGGTGGCTGCTGTTTGGATTTACTTGCCTCAGAGGAAGTTTGGGCCAGAAGGGAACTTATCTTCCTCTCATTGGTGAAGATTGAGGAGATTATACTAAAGTGTCCCAAGAAGCAAGAGAGAGAGGTGAGGAGAGAGCTAAGTGAAGAAAGAGCAGGAGAGGGCATCGATTCTCCAAGCCTGCCAAGATTCACAGTAGTGGATATCTGTGCTCAGTTCTCTGTCACTGGACCCAGGGCTGCAGGGACTTAGTGGGGGATGGCTGCATGGGAGGCTGCACTCTATGCACAGGGACTTCCTGGTCAAGGAAATGATTCCACTGTCTGTTTTGATATAGGACCTTGGGGTCAATGATCCTCTCTCAACAAAGTCGGCCCGGGCCATAAAAACCCCATTTGTGACCATTTGGGTGGGAGATCGGACATCTGTCTCTGTTTTCTGGGTACCGCCTGAGCTTCCCAGATTTCTGTGAAAGTCCATAGTGTCAAGAACTGTTAAGAATTAAAATGTACAGGGTTATGTCCTAGTTGGGACGGTGGAAAAGTTTTGGTAATTGGATGGTAGTAATAGTAGCATAACACTGTGACATAGCAGAATTAGTGACAGAACTGAATTATATATTTTAATGTGGTTAAAAGGGAAAATTTTAGGTTATATATATGTTACATGGGTAAAAGGAGAACTTTAAAGGAGCTGGGAGTTCACTCTATTTACAAACTGATAAGTTAACCTTTTACTGTTTCATGGGTGCTGGCAGAAGATATGAGATACCTAAGAGATGTGGAGTTATTACAGCAATATAGGTAGCTGGAGTTATCACCATTTTGCAATGGTTCCCTGAGCCCCAGTCCCCAAAGGATGATGTGAAGATGGTCAAATGATATCTGCACCTGTATTGGTGCAGGAGAGCTTAGGGAAACCAAATTAAAAAAATTTTTGTAATAGGCAGTAAGCATGCCTGCCCTTTGCTCTATAGGGAGCTGCTCTCTCTATCTGCTGTGGATGTTTGCTACTGAAACAGCTTTGAAAAGATGATCCAGAACTAAGGGCTTTCAGTACCTCTGCTCACAGATGTGCAGAAACATGCACCACCAATGAATAATTGTCTCTCACAGAGGGACATTCATTAATGACTCAGACTAAAATCCTGCCACACAAGATCCCTTGAGGGATGGGAGAAAAAATATGGAACTATTAAACTTTACTGGGGAAAACCGTGCTACTGTGTCAAACATTAGAGATACCACAATCCATAGGCCAAGCCCTTGATCTTGAGACTTGACCCTCTGAAGCTTATGTTTGTAGTGGAGAAGCTTCGCTTACCTATAGGTATGCCTAAGAGTTACCTCTGGAAGACCTCTTTTGTTGCTCAGATATGGCCTCTCTCTAAGCCCAACTCTGCAAGTGAAATCATTGCCCTCCCACTTACATGGGACATGACATCCAGAGGTGAAAGTCTCCCTGGCAGCATGGAAGATGACTTCCAGGGATAAGCCTAGCCCTGGCATTGTGGGGTCAAAAATGCCATCCTGACCACAAGGGGGGAAAGAAGTGAAACAAATAAGATATCAGTGGCTGAGGAAGTTCAAATAGAGTCAAGCGGCTACTTACTGGAGGTCACTCTTATGCAAGCTTCAGTTAGACATTGCTACCTATCATAGATTGCCAACCCACAACCAAAACCATTCTTGTCAATCTTAAGGAACACCTAGGGCATTAATTAAGATTCTACAAAGGTTCCATGCATTAAGATATATTTCCAGAAACCTACAACCTCCAGATGGGTCCCCAGACCAGATGAATCCTGAAATGCAGAGGGGCTAGCCTTTCCAGAACATCAAACAGTTCCATCCCCCTATCCCATATTGTTGACAGCCCCTTCCAACGTGAAAAAGCTAGAATGGGCATGGCCCAAATACCCCTAAACAGTGAGAGAAAGATCAAAGCTTATGTTGGAGTTATACAGAGAAGGTAGGGTTTAACAAATGAGTATGATTGCTAAATCCTTATCTTGATATTTCTTTTAGTCTCCAGTATCTTAGAGCAACTAGAAGTAAAAACCTAAAATTATGGAATTGTAACCCATACCAAACTCTGAAATCTGTCCTACAACTAATTGTTGTGATGTACTTTGAAATTTATTGCTTATATATATATATATATGTTATTTTTCACAAAAAAGAAAAATAAATAAAATAATTTTTAAAAGATCAGATTTAATTTACTTTAAAGAAAATAAGGAAATATGACATTTCTTAAAAAAAAAAGAATTTGTGAAATAAAATTTATACCCACTATACTATTATGAGGCAGGCACTATGCTAATACTTCATGATTATTTCATGCTTAATGATTTATCTCATGTAAGAATGCGGACTTTGGAGTCAGATCTGAGTTCGTATCCTGGTCACCAGTTCCTGGGCAAGGGGTTTAATTCTTCAGCCTCAGAATGTTCACCTGTAAAATGAGAATAATAACTTCTACCTCAGTGTTGATATAAGGATTCTATGAGATGACACCTGGAAAGTGCTTAGCACAATGTCTGGCACAGAAGAGGTACCAAATATTTGGAAGTTATTAATATTATTTAAAAGCATATATTGTAATAACAGTGAATGTGTGTGGGAAATAGAGCAATCATAGGTAGGAAAGGAGACACAGTTCTTTCACATTGGAAAAATCTTTAGGCAAGTTAGATTAGAGGGAAGTTCAAGTTTTTCATAAGTACATTCTCTGAGTTGACATATAATGTGGGAAGAATAATAATTTACTGAGAAAACTGGGACTAAGGGGATAGGAAGGCCTGAAAATCCAGGTTGACTCAACGGCAAACTATTAGAACAATAGATCCAGGCTAGAAGCCAGGCAGCCATTGATGGAAGAGCTGTCTAAGGAAAAGGCATGCAGGCAGACCATGACTAACAGTGTGCCAAAGTGGTGGCACCCTCAGTCCCTGCAGGCAGGCCTGGAGTGGCTAGAGGCCCCTGCCTGGGCCAGTTGCCTCTGTTTAGGAACAGCTATACTATGCAAAGAAAAATAACATTTTCTGCCTGTGCCATGATGTGGAAAAGGTTAGGAAGCACTGATTAAGGATTGAGCATGTTAGGTCCACAGTGAGGAGGACTCTCTATGGAGATAGGAAATGATGGGGGTAGTATCATTTGTAAGCTCAAATTGAATTCAAGATTTACCATATCCAAACAGGGACAGGAGAGATGAATTTCAGAATTCCAGGCAGGCAAAGTATTTGTATCGGTACCATTGAGTTGCCCAGTTAGTACACACCGTGAATGACTTTCCCTGGAGCTGTGTAATGTGGGAAATACTGTTAGGGGGTCTAGCTGTCAGTACTGGTCACTGATCATAGGAATCTTGGAGTTTGGAGGTAGAAGTTGAACTCCTATTAGTGGGGTTGGGGGCTGAGACTTACCTGTAGAGCAGATACTACCACTGGGTTACTATACAGAAACTCAGTTAACAACAGGGAGATAGGACATGAGTGCCAGAGTAAACCCAGAAACCAGAGTAATGTCCTGCCAACTGCCTGGGCTAGTGGCATAAAGTTTCTTGTGCTTCCCCAACCTAGGACTTGAGGGCAAGTTTGGTGCCAGAGTCTGGAGCAGGGCCAGATTTTAAAGTGAAAGCTTACGTGGATTTAGGTTTGAAGGTTAAGAAGGAAGCAAGGCAGAGAGCAAAGGAGATCACAAGACCACACTCTCTTCAAGGGCCCCTGTGTCTATGCTTCTGGAGTCTGGAATCCACAAGTCACCCTTCCCCAGCCCCCCCCTATTAGTGAAAAGCTTTTTTCTTGCTGAAGTTAAAGAACATTTAGTTTCTGTTCTGCCACATCAGATCACAGGATTTTTAAAAAATTGATTGGGTTAACTAATAAGCTCAGATAATCATGTTCAGTCCTTGTAGCAACATTTGAGTCATTTATTAATGCAAGGACATTAATCTGCTCTATTATGAATACAGGATAATTACCCAGATGATGTGTGAAGCTCTTTCTAAATTTCTTTTCTTTATTTAGTCCAACATAAGAACTGACATATGCCATGGGTACATGTGGATGAGGTCAATTATGGAGATATCAAAAACTAGGGCTGATTGATAAGTGGGTGTGGTTGAGAGTCAATCATTCATAAAGTACATTAAGGGCCTCTTCTATGACTAGAGCTAGGTATTATGAGGCACAGGAACAAAGGAGTGAAAACTGCGGACAGCCGCTCCAGAGGAGTTCTAATCTAGTGGAGGAAGGAAGGCTAAGCTACAAGAATCAATTAGGGTAGGTAAAAACATGGGAATATTCCCAAGTGTGGAGGAACGTGGGAATGTCAACCATGCACTGAAGGAAGGTCAGCAGGTACAAGGATAATAGTTCACACCCATGAGATTTGCTTCTTTTGTTTTCCGGGAGAGGATTTTCAAAAATAAAGGTTCAATCCAACTTAAGGTAGTGATTATGGGAAAAGGCAGTTTCGAGCTTCACTCTTTAGAGAAACAACAAAAACAACAAGAAAGAATATTATTGGCTAACTGAGTTTTGATGCCATTTGATAAAGTGAGTCAGAATGATAGGCCTAGGATTCATGCTAAGAAATTTGTAAATATTTCATATTCTTTAAAATTCCAGTGTTTTATGGTTATTTTCAAAGCTTTTTTTCTCTCCATGGTTATTATCAGGATGGGGTCAGTCTGTAGAGAGGTCCAACTCCAAAACCAACCTTGAAGGATGAAAGACCTCAAGGGGCAGAGGAGATGGTGTAGAAGACTGGGAAGGTAAACAGCCCTTCTGTCACTGTGGCATAGGAGTGAGAGGGATTTGGCCAGACCAGGAGGAGAAATAGTTTAATGATACTCCTATTTCTAAGAATCTTTCATGTGCCAGGCTTGTGCTACTTTGCATTTCCTGATAGGTGGTGGAGCCAAATATCATATCCAAAGAATCTCTGGAGACTACTAAGCAATGTGGTCTCCATAGATCAGACTGTGTGATTTTAAACTGGAGGCAATACCGTCCTCCTGGAGTATATTGGAAAGAGAAGTTGTCACATGTACTGTAGATTCTTTTAGCATTTATTGGGAGGGGCTGGGGTGCAAAACATTCTGCCATATGCAGGCAGTCCTGTCTTATGAAGAATTGGCCCAAATGCTGATAGACCCTCTATTGAGAAAAACTGGAGAACAATAGCTTGAATGTTGCTGAGGTGGTAGAAGATGGGAATTGCTAGCAGTGGGTTATGTATGAGGGACAGAGTGGAGACTTATCTGGTCAATGCACAGACTCAGGCTAGGGAGAAAATCTTGGTTGTTCCTCAAATAGTCTAAGTTCATTTGCATTTGTTTTTCCTTAGTCTGGCTTTTCTTTGCATAGCTCATTCTTGTCTTTCAGGTCTTAAAATAAATATAATCTCAGGTGGACCTTTTCAACCATTCCCCAGTTTATTTTTATCATCCTTGTATTAGCTGTCTATCTCTGTGTAACAGATTGCCCCCAAATTTAGCAGCTTAAGACAACAAAACAACTTGTCTCACATTTTGTGGGTCAGGTATCTGGGAGTGAGTGGTTACGGTTTCAATCTCTCCTGCAGCTATCTGAAGGAGCTGGAAGATCTTTTAAGATCACTCACATGGTTTTGTCAAGCCTCACTCAGTTCCTTGCTGGCTGTTTGCCCCCTTGGGCCTCTTCATCAGCTATCTGAGTGTCCTTGTGACATGGGAGGAAGAGATAGGGCATGGAAAAGTGACCAAAATGTAAGTCACGGTGTCTTCTATAGCCAAATCTTGGAAGTGACATACCATCGATTCTGCCATGCTCTATTGGTCTGTTGGCCCAGCCCTGCTCACTGTGGAGGGTCCGTCACAAGGCATGAGTAATAGGAGGCACAGTTGTTGGGGCCATTTTGGAGATTTGCAGACAACAGTCCTGCTTATTTTCTTCATGGCACTTATCACAATCTCAGACTTTCTTGTTTATTTGTTTGTTTGCTGATTGATGATCTCTACCCACCAGAATGGATGCTGTAATAAGATTGGGACTTTGATCTGGCTCACTGCCAAAGCTCCAGCCTTAGAAGAATGTCGGCCACAATAAATATTGTTGAAAGAATGAATACGTGAGTGAACCAAATGGTAATGTATAGAAAGTCACTAATTGAACTCCATTTCTTTTGTCTAAATTTATTTTTATCACATTGGCCTGTGGTTATGTTAACAGTTGACTTATAAAGATCGCTAACTGGACAAAGAGGCATGAACATGAAACAGATGTCTACTTCAATTTTTTTTAACTTGAAAGGTATTTTAAAAGAGTTGCCTATACCCTTTCTTTTGTACTGTCAAATACAGGCTCCAGCAATCAAAATAATCTGGTATAGTACATCATAGTTTCAAAACTGCTTTCAAGTTCTATATTGCGTTTGATCTTAGCAGTGCCACATTAAGTTGATAAAACTTATGTTTGTAGGAGAGATAGTGGATGTTTAGAGAGATCAGGGATTTGTAGAATGGAAACAGCAAGTAACAATTGGGACCTAAACCAAATCTCTGCCTTCAAATCAAGGCCACTCTCTCTGAACCCAAATTGCCTTTGTTCAATGCTTACATAATACCAGCACTAATCTCTCTGTAATACTTTTTAGTAATCTAACATGCTATTCTCAGAATAGCTATTCTTAGTATAACTTATTTTCTTTCATATGTGCATGGACTATTTCTTGCACACCAGGGTGATCATATTAGCTTACCATTATGGTATGAGCTGCGAATTGTTTATTTAACTTAATTTAGTTATCATTTTTGACTGCCTGCTGTGTACCAGCACTGTGCTGGTTGCTGCATATAAAAAAGATGAATAAGATATGATTTTAAAGAATGACATTTCCTATTTTTTCTTTTCTTAATTATAAAAGCAATTTAGGTGTATTTAAGACATTTTGAAAAATACAGAGATGTATTAAGAAGGAAGAAAATCATCCATAAACTCACCTTCAAATGTTAACTACTATCATTTACGAGTATTTCTTTCCAAGGTGTAGGTACAGGTAAAAGTATAGGTATAGGTGTATGTACTGCCGTATAATACCTACATGTGAGAAAAAAAATCACATCAAAAATATTTTTTTTTCACGTCCTATTAAATTGACTTAGCCCTTAGGCTACTTGGTCTTAGGCTGGCCAGCTGCTCCCTTTGGGTTTTGAAAGACCCTAAGGGCTTGCAGAGTCTCAGAAAATTAGGAAGGCTTCTGAGCTTCAGTCTATTGTGGTCCTGGGCCTCATGGACCAATCAAAGGTGGAGACTCCCCTGGTGTGACAGCTCACAAGGGCCTGGTGTTCGGGCTTTAGAGTGCCACGAGGCCAGGCCCACCCATGGGGCACGTTGAACAGAGCCAGGGAGCAGAAACCCATCGCTTGGTTCTTCCATTTCCCCAGTTTAAGGAATTTAAAGCTTTCCTGGCCCTCCATTGCTTTGAATGGCACCCCCCCCCCATTAAAGATTCAACTTGCTCATTTTCTATGACCCAAATACCAAAGATTTTAATTCTTTTTGAAGCAAGAGAACCTCAGAATGCAAAGGCCTTGCTTCTCTTCAATGGGGGTGGGAGGGGGATTGTCACAGTTCCATCCTCTTGCTGATGATTATTCAGCAGAAAAAAAGATAAGACGCTAATTTGTTTAATCACACACCCTGTTTCTATGATTCTTTCTACCTGTATTTAAATTTAAATAATATGAACATAGTTGTTTTTATCCTGCTTTTTAACTTAATGGCACATCAGGAACAGAACCCACATTATTAAATATTTTATAAGAAACACGATTTTCCCACTTTATGATGTTGCAAAAGAGTTCTGAAATCAACATTCTCGAGCATAAATCTTTGTTCAAATATTTGATCAATTTCTCGGAACAAATTATGGTTTCTGCACTCAAAGCATTCAGCTTGGTATTGGAGTGGGAGAAAAAAGAAAGAAATCATTTCATGTAGGTGGTGGAATGGACAATAGAGATAGGATGTCAGTTACAAAGGTATCCCTGATTGGGGAGGCCTCAGCAGTGGTGACTGATTTGCCAACATGTAGTTAGACACATTCCCTTAATTCCTCTTACAGTCAATGGCATGTATGTAGGTCTGAACCTAAAAGAATGGTCTAAGGCCTTGCTGCACAAAGAGTGGCCTCAGCCCACAGCATCAACAACCTGGGTGTCATTGTAAAAGAGAATCTCAGCCCTCACTCCAGACCTTGATATAGTGTTGATAATACCATTATTATCCCATCCTAAATGTTTGTGTTCTAACCAGCTGATAAGCCTGCAGTTTTAGCTTACAGCCTAATTTCCTTTTCCATCAACACAAAGCCCATGTTTGAAAATTCATGAGCAGTTATTGCTATTATGATGATGACTATTATTACTATTACCTTGATTTTATAGTGTATATTTTCTTTTAAGAGCTGAAAAGGCTTAAGAAACATTATATCACTAATCCTTGCAATATCACGGTGAAATAGGTAGGTGGCAAATATAAACAAGCATCAATATTATACTAAATCATATTTAAGTATGTGCTGTGAAATTACCTGAGATCCAATGAAGGCAATAAGCTTCTGCTATTGGTGAAATGTTTTATTTTTATATCTCTTAGGTTAAATCTCTGAGGGATAAGACTTGGTGACTTACTCTCTTTTTCTCCACCTCTCATGCCAATTTAGATGATTTTTTTTTTGCTGTCATATGAAATATTTAAGTATACCTTAAATAATTCTGGGCCTAAAAGAGATTTTATAACATGATCTCAACAATGCTTCCTCAGGACCACACAAATAAGGAACACAAAGGGATATTTAAAATTATCAAATTGAATTAAAATCTATGGCTGTAATTTAATGCAGTGAGCTTCTATATTGAAGTATTTTTTGGACTGAGACCAGCCCATCTTTCCAATCTTGCCAGTTACTATGCCACATTAGTTCAAACCTAAGTCATTTGCTCATAATGTTCATAGTTCTATTATTTATTTTTTAAAAACAGCAAGTTTCTTCAATTTAAAATACATTTACTTTAAAGGAAATTTTATATCACCACTACAAATGGAAAACCAGTATTACTTGCTATAAAATAAAGTAACACTAAAAATAAGCACACACACACAAAACAGTGTTATTAAATTCTAGTCTCTAGTTTTCTAGCTATATACTTTGAGCCGGAGGCTGCTTTCTCTGTTAAAAAGAGGGATTTAGCAAATTCTGGAGTGGTGTTAAAGATATATTGGCACCAAACTGAGACTGTCTTCTTGAGGCAATTAGGAGAATTAAAAGAAGGTAATTAAGGGATTATTTTTCTGGCTGTGTAATTCAATTTAATTTAATGTCTACCTGTATACCATGCAAAATCATTTTCCTTATATAGTTTTGGGCATCACTGCTCAGATGTCACCAGAGTGGGCTACCCACAATTTCCCCCATTAGGCCTTTTTCTTCCCCCTAAGCACTTTCCTGCTTTGAGACCCTGTTAAAGCTTCTCCTACCTGATGTGACTTCTCTTCTCTTCTCTGAACATCTGAACATTTCAGCCTTCAGGACTGATCTCACATTTCTCTAGAAGCAGTTCTTTGGTCATCTGGTCTGGTGGGGATCTTTTGAATCCCTTTTACAGCACTTATAATTCATACTGCTTGGTTGACATTTATTATACATTTATTATTCACACACAAGGAGCTTCTTGTGTGTGAATCTATCTTTATTATTAGGTAGATGGTAAGCTTTCTGAGGGCAACATGGCATTTTAATCTCCTTCTCATCATGGTGCTTTGAAAATAGCAGGTGTGGAATAAGACAACTATTGCTTGTTTGAGTCAAAATTTCTGACCCATCAACCCATTTGCTAACAGGGGTTGTATCTACAGTAGATTGACATCTCTGAGAGGTCCAGTTTGACCTTGTCACTCTGTTCAGTGTCATTACAGCAGAATGGGAAACTTTCAGCAGCCTTTAAGTGAAAACACCAAGCTCCAATTTATTTCTGCTTTGACCTGGAAATTATGGTTTGTGCTATTTGTGACTGTGAGCATTCTTAGTGACCTTAGAAAATCCCTGTCTAACTCAGAGAAGGCATTTCAAATCAAATTGAAACTTTGTGGTTGGATTCAATCTAGTGGCTCAATCATTCAGAATTCATGGAAAGTGTCTCTGGAAGAGTGAAGGAAACAGACCACCTGACACAGTTCTCTTTATTCAAGCCATTTGATTATGCTCTTTTGTTTGGTGTGTCATATTTTTCAGACTCTCCCTACCATAATCTGATTGCTTTTCACTTTACTCCTTCCTTTTGGGTTTTGTTGTCAAGTAAATTAACTGCATTTGCCTAATATCCTGAAAGGTAATTGTTTCTAAGATTTGGATGTAATATTCCCCAATAGATCACCACATTTACACACAGGTTGTTACCTCTGAAAGCTTGGTATTTAGTATTTGAAATACTAAGTCATATCTAAATACTGATAAACTTTCCTTGTTAGTTTGAAATCTTTCCATTGCATATGATTATACTTCGTATGACTTTTAAGATACTTGATGGATATAAGGAGTTTTTTTTCAGGAATGTACTCTGATTACAGAGGCCTTGTCTTCATCTGTGTAACTTTTGAAAAAAGTTAGTGTTTTAAATAACCTGAGACATGGAAAATTATCGAAAAGACTAGAACTCACATAAGAATCAGAGATATCAAATGCATGCAAATCCATAGTTCTTTTCCTTTCTTTCATTTTTTCTTTTTGGTTAGAGTTGTTGATACTGCTTTTATTCATGGCTTTTGTAAAATTGCCATAATCTGTAGGAATGTTAAAGGGTTAATCTGTTTCATTTACTTAAATATTCTAAACCACGATGAAAACATTTTTGCACCTAAGAGGAAAGATTGTGGGTGAAAAACTGAAGATACATGATTTATCACTCCCCTCACAAATAAAATTTATTCATTGCATCTACCAGCCATCACACAGATGGTCAGAAAATTGGCTTTGTGTAGGGATGTGGATTCAGGCATGAATATTAATATGAGACAGATGTAAACGCATATTAATATGCATTTGCTTTGCATGGACTGACATTACAATATTTTCATTAAAGAAACTGCATTTGAAAAGAAAGTATAGGTCACCTTTTATAAAGCATAAAATTGTATGGGGGATGTATTTGTTGGCTCTGAAAAACTGCTGTTGATAAGAAATGGAAAAATTAATGTTGAATCTGTAGCAGGATGTTTATTATGACAATAGAGGCATCAGAAGAATTTTGCTTCTCTGGATTATAATTAAGCTATATATTTGGACTTTAGCTATACTGGGTACAGGCTGTGAGTTGAGCAATATAGGAAGCAAAGCCCTTTTTGGGTATGATACACGGACAAGTGTAAATCCTGTGTAGTCTGAGATAAATGAAACTATCTAGAAATATCCATTCACATCATAAGACACAAATTTGAAGTGTGCAGTTGCCATAATGGCAGTGATTCATAAAAAATATAAGATTTATACAGGCATGGTACTTTGGGAATTTTTTTTTTTTGGTGCGGGACAGCATTTATGCTCACATCAGCGTCAGCATCTGTGCTCTGTTAGTATCTGCTTATGGTAGCGTTGTGCTTCCTTCCCAAGTGGAAGGAGAGAACGTGATATTGTAAAAAGCTATTCACATGCTTGCTGCTTTGTACTCACAAACCATTCACAGGGTGTTTTGCCACTAAAATATTGCTTACTGGAGAGAACAGCAGCTTTCCTCTATTTGCAAATCCCTTTAAAACTGCTGTGTTGGCTCTTCAGACAAACATGATTACATACCAGCACATGAACGTGCAAGTTAATAATTATAAATGATCTGTTATTGATTATTCACTTCAGTGACTTCACTAATCCTTACAAAATCTCCAGGAATCTTAGGAGCTCCGTTCTCCAACCCTGATTTCCCCCATCGTGCCTTTCCAGCTGTCCATTCAACAAATTCATCCAGAGATTCAGCACTGTGTCCAAAATCAGAGTTGGCATCTTTCTCCCCTGCTAGCATGATACAGTGGAGGGAGCATGAACTCTGGAGTCAGGGAGCTTTGGGTTCAAATCCTGGCTCTGCTTCTAGTTGGCCATGTGACCAAGGCAAATATTTTAAGTTTCCTGAGCGTCAGTTGCTTATGGGTCGAAAAGAGGATAGTTTTACCAGTTACCACAGAATTACTTTCACATTATTGTTTGAGGTATTAAATGTGAAAAATTTGGAGGACAAAGATGCCCAGCATCTTTGGCATGTAATGATTCCTCAGATCTTTCATGATATTTTATATTTCTTTTACTGTCTCCATCATTTTTCCAGTCTCTCTGTCTCTTTACTCTTACTGTTAATTTTTGTCTCTTATTCATTTCTACTCTCTCATCACTCTGTTTGGATCCTTATTCTATTCCTTTCACTTTTTATTATACAATGTTTCCTAACAGGTTTTCCCATCTTCTCATCTAAACCACTGGGTAGATTTCCCAAAGCGTAGTAGTAATCAGTTTACTCCTTTGTTCAGAATCTTTCAGGGGGTATCATTACTTATTAAGTAAAATCCAAATCTTTGGTTGGCATTCAGGGTCTTTTCTGCTGAGCAAGCTTCTAGTCTACTCCTTTGGGTCAGTCTCCATTTTCTCAGATACATTTCAAGGGAGGCAGCCAAGTGGTTTATCCACTTTTCCTCAAACATGTGTTCACCTTTCCTGCTTTGTCTATTGCTTGAGTTTCTCTTGGAGAGGAATCCATTTGTTGGGTTCCTACCCATTCAAATAACACCTCCTCCAGCATATGTTTTCTTCTGAATACACCTGGCATTTGGTTTTAGTCCAATAAATGCAGGAAAGTTTATTTGATACATACTTCCTATCACTTTAACTCATTCTACCCTTATTATAATTCTGCCATACACCCATTTTACAGATCAGGAAACTAAGGCACAGAGATTTAGGTAATTTACTCATGGTCACATAGTTGGTAAGTGGCAGATTTGCGATTCCAGCCCAGGTGGTATGGCTCTAGGATCTGAGCTTTTAGCAACATGTGCTCTCTGTCTTGCTGCTTCTCAACTTCAAAGTTACAATATTTCATGTGTCTTCATACTGTTCCTTTTAATGTACTAATGCATTTCATTTATTTTAAACCAGGATACAGTTTGTTTAGGCAATTAAATTATATAGCTTTTCCTGCCATGTTTGGTTGCAAGATTGCAACCAGTGATTGGCTGAAATAGGTTATGGATGAGCATAGCTATTTGATGGCTGAATATATCCATATCTGATATTCTCCATTTATTTTCTTATTATGTTTCCTTTAGGAAGTGATATGGAAAAATATTTTCATTCTGGTTCCCTGATTCTTGTATGTCTTCCATACATGTTTTTCCTATACCAATGATTTTAGACAAGATGGAGTGGCCTACGTTAAAGAGGCCAAGAACTTTCTCACACCTGTAGGCACCCAGTAGTTTGTAGGTGGGAAACAAGCCTGTTTTTCTCACTGCCCTATTTTCAGTACCTTAGCATATTGCCTAGAATATAGCTAGTAAACAAATGCTCCAAGAACCATTCTATTTTCTCATGTTGTTCTAAGTACTCTTAGTAATATGTTATTTATATGTTAATTTATTCCTTCATGTTTGTTATGATCACCCTTGATGTGGTTCCTAAAGCTGCAAAACAGAGTTCCACATATAGTCACTTCCAAAGAAACAAAGAAATTTAAATCTTTATTTCCCACTTGAGGGTGGCTGGCACATCATAGCAAATAGAGCCCAGGGTGATTACAGAATATATTTTATAGGTCCCCTGACCCTACTTCTTTACACTTGTGCAGGCATCTATCTTTTAAAGTAGGAGCTCCGAGTCAGGGGGCCATTGTACCCTTCAGGAGATCCATGGATGGGCTTTGGGGTCTAGGAAATTGTTAAACTTGTATATAGAATTGTATGTGAATTTTTTTTTTTTTTTGCAGAGACAGAAGGTCCAAAGATTTAATTTTTTTTTTCTTATTTAAACCTTATTTGCCTTTTTAAGGGATAAAAATAATAAAATATTCACACTGTAAAAATATTTAAATTGTACAGAAGAATATCAAGTAAAAAAGTTTGAACAACACACGTGTATCAAACAGAGTTAGAGTTTTTTCTTCAGTTTCTACTTTTACAACCTCAATGCCCTTCTTACAAGTGGATCATACTATAATTCAACTTGACAACTGACTTAAAAATATAAAGATATATTTCCATATTATACATATGGACCTACCTTATTTTTTTAAGTTTTATTTTGAAATGATTGTGGATTCACAGGCAGTAGCAAAAAAAAAAAAAAAAAATGTTCAGGGAGGTACCGTGTACCCTTCACCCAGATTCTCCTAATGGCAATATATTGCATAACTGTAGCAATATCAAAATCAGGAAACTGATGATTCATAGAGGTTATTCATATTTCACCAGTTTTACATATTCCCATGCATGTGTGTCTGTATGTGTGTGTGTAGTTGCATGTAATTTTATCACAGGTAGATTCGTGTGACTGTCCCACAATTAAGGTATGGAACTATTCCATCACCCTAAGGATCCCTCCTGTTTCCCTTTTTAGACACACCCATCTCGCTTTCTGCCATCCCTAACCCTTGGTGACCACTAATCTGTTATTCATCTCTACAATTTTTTTTATTGTATAAGTGGAATCATACAATTTGTAGTCTTTTGAGATTGGCTTTTTTTTTTTTTTTAACTCAGCACAAATCTCTAGAGAGTCATTTAAGTTGTATATATCAATAGTTTGTTCCTTTTTATTGCTGAGTAGTGTTCCAGGGTAGGGATGTACCACACAGTTTGTTTAATAATTGACCTGTTGAAGAATATCTGAATTGTTCCCAGTTTTGGGCTATTATGAATAAAGTTTCTATGAACATTAGTCTAGGGGTTTTTGTGTGAATATTTGTCTTCATTTATCTGGAATAATACCCAAGAATGCAATTGTGGGTTCATATGGTAAGGGCCTGTAGTTTTACAAGATACTGCTAAACTATTTTGGTGTCCATAGCTTTTACCACAGGTTATCAAAACTATGATCACCTGTTACAGCCTAACAGAAGGTTAAAGAATGATCCAAATTGGCATAACCAAAATTTGGGCTATGACCCAGTTGATGTTTGCTCTAAATTGTCATTAAGGTAACATCTTTTCCCATTCTTTCTTTTGTTATTAATAGGAATTTCACACCCAAATTAAGCAACAGTTCTTTGATAACATTTCCGTATCATTCACAACCCTAGTCCTAGGACTCTATTAACTCCTTCTATTCATCTATTATCTTCTGAAAATCTATTATCTGCAAGGAAAATCAGAATCAACTCTTGTTTGCAAGCATTTTGACTGAATTTGTCCTACTGTTCTTATTTATTTACATTGTTGAAACTCCATCCACTGACTGTTAGTGTCTGCCCTGCTAATTCTAAGTTTTACGGGAAGTTAAGCTCTTTTTACTTACGCTTGCACTGCATTTCCTCTGTGTCCTGAAACTGTAGCTCATTGAAATCCAGTGCTAAACCATCATCCTTTTGCTGCGGGGAAGATTGAAAAGAAAACAGCTTTTCTTATGCTGGTGATGAAAGATGAATTTTCTAGGGGAGAGAATGATGGTAAAATTGTTTAAACTGAGGTTGATGCAGGTTTGTAATTTCTTCTAAGTCAAATCTTAACTGGTGCTTTATTATTTGTTTTGAAGTGAATAATAAACATACTATACAGTCATTTGCAAATATAAACATACAAATATTCCAGAGATAATGATAAACAGATAAGAGTCACCCAAAATTTAATGCTCCCAGTCATTCAGTTCATTTTTTCCTGATCATTAGCCTGTTTGGTCCAACATTTTTCCAGTTTGTAAGTCTCTATTGTCCATCTGACTCTGTGATCCCAATGTATACAATGGTAATTTGTAATCAGAGTTAGACGACTTGTGCTTGGATAGTCCTTTTAGTTTGTTGCATCTCATTTATACCAGATCCACATCCCCAAAATCTGATGCGAGCATGGCACCAAGTCCTCAGTATCTAGGTTCTCTTTCATTAAAACTTTTTTTATTGTATAATATAACATATATACAAAGCAAAGAAAGAAAAAAAGCAATAGTTTTCAAAGCACTCTCAAACAAGTAGTTACAGGACAGATCCCAGAGTCTGTCATGGGCTACCATACCATCATATCAGATTTTTCCTTCTAGCTGCTCCAGAACATAGAAGGAATAAATATTTTTTTATCATCACAATTGACTTTTTCTTTTTTGTGAAAAATAACATATATACAAAAAAGCAATACATTTCAAAGCACAGTACAACAATTAGTTGTAGAACAGATTTCAGAGTTTGGTATGGATTACAATTCCACAATTTTACGTTTTTACTTCTAGCTGCTCTAAGATACTGGAGACTAAAAGAAATATCAACTTAATGATTCAGCAGTCATATTCGTTTGTTAAACCCTTCCTTCTCTGTATAACTCCACCATCGCCTTTGATCTTCCTATCCCACTCTTTAGGGATATTTGGACTACGCCCATTCTAACTTTTTCATGTTGGAAGGGATATGTCAATAATATGTGGTAGGGAGCTGGAACTAACTGATGCACTGGAGAAGCTGGGCCCTCTAAGTTTTAGGATTTATCTGATCCAGGGACCCATCTGGAGGTTGTAGGTTTCTAGAAAGTTACCCTAGTGCATGGAACCTTTTAAGAATCTTATATATTGCCCTAGGTGTTCTTTAGGATTAGCTGGAATGGTTTTGGTTGGGGGTTGGCAATGTCTAACTGAAGCTTGCGTAAAAGTGACCTCCAGAGTAGCCTCTCCACTTTATTTGCGCTCTCTCTGATACCTCATTTGTTACACTTCTTTTCCCCCTTTTGGTCAGGATGGAATTATTGATCCCACCCATGGTGCCAGGGCCAAGCGTATCCCTGGGAGTCATTTCTCTTGCCGCCAGGGAGACTTTCACCCCTGGATGTTATGTCTCACAGAGGGGTGAATGCAATGATTTCACTTGCAGAGCCCAGGTATTCTTTTTTTTGCTTAGTCTTAGCTAGATTCCAAAGATAGTGAGGAAACAGCAGAAAGAGCCTCTGTAATTTTCTTATTCTTTCCTCCTTTTAACCTAGTGTTTATCAAGAGCTAATTAAGTATCTAGCAATGTGCTAAGCATTTTGCATGCATTTCCTCATTTAATACTTACAGCAACCTTATGCACTTAGCGCATGGCTGACTTACCTAAAGCTTTTCATCCCTCTAAAACATGTTGACTTAAAAACAAAACAAAACAAAAAACAACTAAAACCTGTTGACTTGTACATATAGCTTACTGGATGCTCAAGGCCAGTGTTTTTTCTCTAGTATTCTCTGTCCATCCCCCAGCTAAGTTATGTGTTCAGAAGGGTCAGTTAGTTTGTATGCAAACCTGATCTTCAGATGGGTTTGTTGTTGAAATTACGAGAAATCCTTAGGTATTATGTAGAGTGATGATCTAAGCATGGCAAAAGAAAGTAATATTGTCTATATACAGTACAAACTAATCTGAATGTTTGGAAAGTCTCGATAAGGGAAGCCTCTAAACAAGTTGCTCTTAAATTTAATGTGGGAAAAAATGTATGAAAATGCAGAAAGATTTTGCACTTAGATTGTTTCGCAAGTGTCTGCACATTCTTGTTCCTCTTTAAAGAAGTTTATTGATGATTTGTTATAAGTGTATTTTGTATGAGAAAGATGACCCTGTAACTCCAATCTGCAGACCCCTTCTCAAAAAAACTCCCCCCAAAAAGAAAAAAAGCCTTGGCACTATTTCAAAGCTTGGTGAATATTAATTATATATGTTTAAAGTTACTGTAAAATTTCTGAGATATGCTTGTATCTTTTTAGGACTCCTCTTTTGTTTGACATTTTTTGATTATGTAACCAATTCCAGGGCTGAATTATGTAGGATAAGAACCATTTGACACTACTAGTGCATTTAATAGATGAGGAAACTGAAACTTAGAGTGGTTACATAATTTGCCTTCTTGTTCCAGAGAATTCCATGGTATCACGTGGGATGTTGCAGAACTAGGATTGACTGTCAAGGAATTGCTTGATCATATATCAACTTTTTAAAAGTTTTATAGAGTATATATATATATGCATAAAAACCAGTTTTTGATTGTGATGATAAATATAAATCATTGTAATTAAAATATATATGAATGCTTAGTGTAATAAGCAGGTTACAAAATAGTACATATAATGTAAATCCAATTTTCAGAAAGAAAAATCTCCACAGACAATAAACCAAAAGGATTTATACCAAGGTGTGTTAAAGGTTGTTTTTATTTCTGGGTCGTGGAAGGAGAGATTATTTCTTGTGCTTTTCTGTATTTAAAAAAATATCCTTTCTGTGCACATAATATTTTTATAGTCATACAAAGTGTTCTAAAAAATAAAGCATAGGCTTGATATTATTCTTTGCCCTCCACCCTAAAAATATACAGTTTAGCCTATTATTACAATTGTCTTAGTACTGGTGTCATGGAGTTGGGAGAGGAGAAGGAATCTTCTACAATATTTTCCCTTTATCTGGCCTTATGGACAAATTACTTAACAAAAATTGAGGTTCCATTCTGACCTACTTTTCTCTGCTATCTGACAATTCTTCCCAGATGTTTCTCTCCTGGGTTACCCAGGAGTGAGCGCTACCTTCTGAAGAATTTGAATGCACTAGGAGATGATTTAGCAGAGTTTCTGTCATCCTAGATCTCTGTTAGGTATAAAATTATAAGAAGTCTCCTGTCTTGTGACCTGAATGGCTTAGAATGAATAATTCACCATGTAGTCTTCTTTAGCCACCTATTTATCCCTTACCTTTTAAAAATTGAAGTTTTCTAACAAATGGAAAAAAAAACCTGGGTAAATAAGTTTTCAGATTTTGTCTCTTATAGACCTTTAATAGTTTCCTTAGCTATGTAAATGTGCAAATGAAAGCTGTCTCCTTCTATCCACTTGGCTTTCTCTGTACAGTTCATTTAATTATGTCTCCATCTTCTCTTTTTGATGTAACAATTGCTGATGTGGGGATGAATTATAATGCAACTTGTCTGGAGTCTGAGTGAAGTATGCCTGAGGAATGCAATGAAGGGGTGTGTTTCTATGTGAAAAAAAATTTCTTTTTATCAGCATTCATGGAAAAATTGCCAGCCAACACTTGGAGCTTTTAGTTAAAAACAAAAAACCTTCCTAGGTTTCAGTTTTTCACGGGAAAATGATAATTATTTGTTAAACTTGAATAATTTAATCAAGGAGTCAGTGGTGCTGGGGGGCCTCTGTGTGAAACATAGAAAAAAATCTCTCAGGTTCAGTGCAATTTTCGTTCTTTTAATCTGGAGCATGGGGTATTTCCAATCATCCTTACTTCACAGCTGGGAGTTTTTCCTTGGTGTCCTCATAGATTGTAGAAAGAATGATAAAACAGCTGTGATCAGGCTGTCTAAGAGTCTCTGTGTTACCTCACCACGAGTGAGTGGTGATGGTTAATCAGGAACCTGGTCTTCCTGCCAAGCCTGGATGAACACAGGCCATAATTGCTCAAGTGGGGGACACATGTTGTACCCCACAGAGGATTTTCTTTGACATCGTTGGCTTCCCTGCCTGCACCCTCCAAAAGGTGGGAATCATGATGCCTGTGGATATATATTGATATGTGTATAGGTAAACAGGGAGAGTGGCAGGTGGCAGATTTGAGAGTCTACAGAATGTTTTAACTTTTCCTTTGTCTTTCAAATTTAAGATCTTTATAGCATAAAAATAGTCCTGAGAGTTCAGTCTTTGGCTTTTCTTGAGCAATTCACTACTCACTACTAATCTACCTGCCAGTCAACAACTCAGAAGCAAATGGAATGTGTGTGAGGATACACCAAATACTTTGTTCATTATATTTTTATGGGCAGAGAACAAGAGAGTTAATTCAGATGATGTCTTAGGACAGCACCCAAGAATTATTGTTCAAAATAATGTAACACACAGAGACCTGATTCTAATCTGGGTCTGACAGGTGCCAAAGGTTCTCCAGCCACCCAAGTGCAGGGCTTGATTCCTTCTAATCCTTGGATACTTGTTGCACTTTGATGGGCAAACAAGTCAGAAAGGATGTTAGGAGAGGAGAAGGTCTTGTCTTTCTAAAGTACTGCGTTTTGTCCACCTTTTCAGTGATAAATGTAAATTATGCTCATTTTAAAAAAAAGAGAAAATACTGAAAAAATAAAAGAGAAAGATAGTATATCTGATATGTTAATCTCATCACCCGGTGTTATTATTGTTAACGTCTTGGTATATATTCTTTCATACTCAGATACTCTGTGCTGCCTTTCTATAGCAATTATGAATGTGAGCTGAATCCAACCCTGTCACTTACTAAATATGTGACTGTAGGAAAATTATCTAACCTTCTGCTAAATAAGTTGTATTAATATTTTCCTCTGTAAAATGAAGAAAATAATACCTATCTTGCAGAATTATTATAATAATTAAATGAGATAATTTATGAAAGTTTTCATTCAGTATCTGGAATATAGTATGCATGACAAATTCATGTTTTTTTTTTGCTTTCCTTTTCCTTTACTTCATACCTATACCTCTTGTCTGCTGATATATCTCTTCTTTACACTTGTTCTAAAATATAGTTGATTGGGTTATGTTTTGCTTTGCTAAAGCTGCCAGAGATGGATCAGCTTTTAATAAGGGTTAGATGGTTATAGAAATACTTTTAGGACATGGTCCTCTCCGTGATTTTATGACTTTGTTGGAGAGAGTAAACGTAGACAAAAAAAAGAAATACTTTGATGGCACAACATGAGACAAATGCATTCTAACCTTACTCGTAGAACGACGCAGACTCAGGGGCTGCTGGGGGCAGGTACAGAGATGTGAGTAGAGCAGTTAGCTGCTCAAGCCAGTCATCACAGGTGGCACTGCCTTGACTTGGCCAGGGATTAGCTCTCAGCTTTGTGGACTAGGGACTCCATCATGTCAGTTTATCTGGACTCACTTCAGATAAACTCACTTTACAGTGGTGTGCCAAGACGCACTCACTAAATATATGTCTTGAATGTTCTCTGATTTAGGAAGATGCACAAACCTAATTAAACAGATTAGGCGCACTCTCAGGCTATGTGCCCTGTCCAGGAAGCATGGTGAGCTACTCCCACTGACCATTTTTCTAAGTACAGCATGCCCAACCCCATGTTGAATGTCTACCAATTGTTATGATGCCCAGGTTTCCCAAATTAGCTGAATGACACATATTGCAGAGTCACAGATGCAGTCATAATTTCTCTGATGCCATCTCCCTCATAGAGTCTGAGTACCTTAAATTGTGTATGAATATGGATTGCTCCTAATGCTTTTAATGTCTTAAATGACACTAATATAATTTGTTATGATTTTAGTTAACTTCTTAGGCGCCTTTCTGTTCCTCAATCCATCTCTTCCCTATGCCAGGCTATCATAGCTGGATTCATTATTGTGGCACCACAGAACAGAGTGACTTTTTCAGTAACAGGAATATTTGTTTCTTAACATAGCATCTATCCCTTTTCACTATTGGATAAACACTGATGAATTCACTTTTTTTTTTTTTTTTGCTTTCCTTTTCCTTGACTTCATGCCTATACCTCTTCTCTGTTGATACATCTCTTCTATATACTTGTTCTAAAATATAGTTGATTGGGTTATGTTTTGGTTTGCTGAAGCTACCAGAGGTGGATCGACTTTTAGTAAGGGGATTTATTTAGTTACAAATTTATAGTTCTTCAGAGGAAAGGCAGCTAGCTTTCATCTGAGCTTCTCTGTCAATGGGAAGGCACATGGCAATGATGTCTGCTGGCCTTCTCTCCTGGCTTCTGCATTCCAATGGCTTTCCCTGAGGTGATTCCTTTCTACATCTCCAAATATCTGGACTGAGCTGCAAGTGCTGAGATGAGGTATGCTAAGCTACTTGGGCTGTGCTCTACAGAGCTCCCTTTGGACCTCTCTCTTTTAAGCCTCCAGCTAATTAAATTAAATGTCACGCATTATGGAAGGTACTCCCCATGGCTGACTGCAGATGTAATCACCCATAGGTAAATTTCACATGCTGATGATTTAAATCCACAGCAACAGAACAACGGGGCATCATTACTTAGCCAAGTTGACACCTGAATCTAACTATCACAGGTCATAACTTTCGTTCCCTATATTCCAGCTCTTAGCTTTTGAACTTGGTCAGTTCCTAAGTCTAAATAGCAATACATTTACGTGTTGGCTTTTTGGACCACTGAGTATTCTAATCTCTTAGATGCTGACTTTTACTACTTTCAGTTTTAGCAGATTGTTTCCTGACCTTGTCTGCAAATTTGGAGGATGTGGATGCTTTGATTACAAGCCCCCAAATAAACAGTGACCCCTTTTATGCTACTAAAATAAATTGTTCTCTCAGCCTCATTCCATTTTCCTTGGGTGACACAAAACAGAGGAGTTACAGATAGCAAATTTAATTTTATCTATTTATTCCATAATAGCAGGCGTTAGTGTTCTAAACTGCTTTAGAAAGATTCAACCACTACTAAGCCATTACCTAGATATATTTTGATCACCCACTAGTCATTATAATGCATTTGTGTTGTCAACATTATCAGGTGCAACCAATATTTATTAGGCATCCACTGGATGCCGGACATTGGGATAGATGCTGCCAAGGGCACTGATTTAGAATAAAGCATGACAGGTGTGGAGGGACAACATTTTTCTCTACAGGCTACCACTCCACATCTTTTCAGGTTGGTTAAAGTCACCTGGTTTGTCAAATTACTCATCTTGTCCCATGGACTCTGTTAGGATTTTCCAGAAATATAATTGCATTCGTCACATGTTTCAAATGAGATATGACTTCTGGATGAGTTTGCAAATATAATAGAAAATATATCCCTTCCTAATATATTTAAACTTTAACACAGCTTGGTGTGGCAGCAGGGGAGGCCGCGGAAGGGAAAATGGTGGATGGGAAGGTGTGAGAGGAGAAACGAAGAAACTGCAGCAAGCTGGAACTGTCCGAGGACCTGAAAAAGAAGCAAAAAACCCTGTGAAAATTAAGACTGTTTCTTTCAGTAATGGAGGGGAAAGTTCCAGTCGCAGTGCTGAGAAGCGATCAGCTAAAGAAGCTGGAGACCTCCCAACAAAGCTTACACAGATCCTCAAGTTTGGATTTGTCATAGGTAGTCAGATGACAAAGAAAGCCTCAGTCCTATCCATCAAGCTTGAGTCAAGTAAGCCTAAAGAAACTGTTCCAACTCTTGCTCCAAAAGCCATTTCTGTAGCAGCAGCTCTTAATGAATATGATGAGCCAGAGGAAACGCCTCCAGGAGCAGAGATGAGAATGAAAAATATTGGAAGGGATGCACTAACATCAGCAGGACCAAACTCCTTCAACAAAGGAAAGCATGGGTTTTCTGATAGCCAGAAGTTATGAGAGTGAAATACAAAATCTCACCTTGGAAGTGTCCATGACCAAGACAATTAAATGATGTGCTTTGAGATTGGAGTGGGGGGGTAGGTGTAAAGTTAAAAGGATCAGTTTCCTTTTTTTGAAGACTATTTTTGGAGTGGCCTTTTTTTTAAGATTGAGTGGTATACTAATAAGTGAGAGTTTGAAATTAGAGGTAATTTATGTTTTATATACAGATTTCAAGACATTTGGTAATTTTGTAGTTTCATATGATTAGTTTTCAAAGGTTATAGATAATAAATCAGAAATGATAACTTTTTAAGAATTGCAAATTTTTTTAGACACAATTATTAGCACATTAAGAGGGAAGCAGAAGGTTACTGTCTTTTTAACCTGGTTCAAATAGCAAGCAGTTGCTCTCTTAACTCCCTTATTACCTAAACTGTCTGGCTCCCAGGAACAGTCTTTTAGAAAAGGAGTATTGTATTGGGAAGAGAATGTTATTGGATTATTGACTGAAAATACATTAAAAAAAAAGTTTTTTTCCTGTAAGCATTTATTTTGATTCAAGTCATCATAAACCAGGTATTGCATTGTTATCAGTGGATACAGATGCTTAGCTCTTTAAAAATAAACATTTTTTTGGAATTTTATGTAAACTGTTGAGTATTTGAAATAGATCACTTACCTTAATGGGTCTTGTCTACCTTCATTAGTTTTCAAAGAATTACTGATTGCTACCAAAATAAATCAGTATTCTGAATGTGCTTCTAGTGGTTTTTATGATAGCAAGTTCCTGTAAGCATTTCTACCAGAACTTGATATAAATCATAAGGAAGCTGTTTCTTTTAAAATACAAACCACCATCAAAAGATATAAATGTATAATTGTTTAAATATTAGGCTATTTTTATAAAAAAATTAACATTGTATGAAGATGGAAGATGAGATGATGTGCTTCCTGTACTTTGTCAAAGTGTTAAGTTACTAACTTGTGAAATCCAATCTGAATTGAACTTTCTTATTTATAGGTCAGTGTGACTTATTTTAAGTGGATATGTATTGACCAAGGGCCTCTCAAAAGCATATTTTAGTGAAATAGAAGGAAAGAAAATGCATCTCCAAACATGTTTCATGAAATTTCTCACCACATATACTTTGTTACTTCTCTGTGTTGTAGCATTTGATTTTGTTTTTTGGTATTTCTGTTTTGTATATAAACTTTTAAAATATGACAGTTAAATGCATCTTTAAAAGCATAGTCATAAATAAAAGAAACATTCAGTATAATGATTTCCTTAAAAATCCCTACAATGTAAAATTTGAAAGTAGCTTCAGATTCATTTTATTGGTGGTAACTGCTCACTGATCTCTTTTAATAGATAAATAATAATTCCAGAGAAGCAGCCTGACTGCCGTATATTTCTAACACTGTGTTCATCTGCATTTAAGTTCAGAATAGGCCCCATGTAAAACAATGGAAATGTAAATAAACTATTAGTTCTTACATGATTTAATTTTATCAAGATGTGTGGATTTAACTTTCTTTAATATAGACAGACTTTCCGTTTTATTGTTGATGTTAAAATAACTGTCCTTCTCCTATATATTCTTTTCTTGACCCAAATGAAATATTTACTTAAGTTCAAGATGGGAGAGAGAAACAACCTAGATGAAAGTCTTTACTGAAATACCAATAAATTTGTCAAATACACACAAACCCCCTCCCCCCTCAAAAAACCAAACAACTTTAGCACTGTAAAGAGCAAGAAATATTAGTATCATAAACCAGTTATTTGGAAAGCGACAAAGTTTTTGAGAAAGGAAAGGGTATATATAATCTCAAGTGGCATAAGAATATCTATTTTCATTTTGATATTTATGCTGTGGTGTTGGATTTAATATCAAATTTTTAATCCTTTCTAGAATCACTTGCTCAAATAAATGTAATTTTCCTTCTTTCATATCATGTTCTGGAATTTCTGGGGTAGCCTTACAGTTCTCTTCTGAGAGTAGTTTCTAACCTTTTGGCTTCCAGTCAGTATAGATTCTGAACTCCTAATTCCTCTTAACCTTTGGGTTCTTCAGCTGTCTTAAGTCTCACAGTATAGATGTAGCTGTAATGTACACTCATCCATTGGTCTCGTGAGTCTGCAGTTCTGTCCCTGTCAGGACACATAGTATGTGTTCTGATCCCGCTATTGCTATCTGGAGTGGCCATTGTTACGGCATGGAGTCCTACTAGATACTCACAATTGACCACTGATTGCGGTCTTTTCAGAGGTTTGGATGCCTCTCATTATGAAGATGATGGTGAATTGAGTTACAGATATTTTTATTCTCTGCTCAAAGTTTCTGAGCAGAGCCTGGGCCTACCTTGGTTTTATGATTGCTGGTCATGCTGGCTAGGAGGGTCACCATGATATTTTCTTGAACTCAGAGAGAGATGCAGCATCCTTATCAAACAGAGGCAGTTTAAGGCATTGAACAAGCTATAGCAGTGTAATGAAACTCCTTTTTTTTCTATGTAATAGTCATTTTTATGACTAATACAAAGGTTGATAAGAAATTTCAATGTGTGCAATCTTATCATTTTACATAGTATGCCAATTCTTATCAAATTTGCATTTACCTGATGTATTTTTTTTAACATGTGTGCTTTTATTTATCATAGCCAAAGTAGATACCATGATGTTTAGGCATCATGGGGTATTGGAAAGAGCATGTGATTTAGGACCAGACAGACTTGGGATTGGATTCCATCTCAGCTCCTCAGTAGTGGATGTGAACAGCGTGCTCTCATCTCTGAATTGGGGGTTGTATCATACAGGTTCCAGCCAGGAGAAAGAAGTCACCTGAGTTACGTTAACAGAGAGAATTTAGTTTAAAGTTGTTGATAAGATATTGAAGAAGTGGAAAGGTGAAAAACAACTCCTGGGTATCAGGTTAGTGGTAACACAGGAAGCAGCTACTACTTTTTGGTTGGGGAAACAAAAGGCAGAAGTTGGAATTATTGAAATTAGAAGATTGGAGGAAGGGCCCTACAGATCTTGGGTTCAGATCTCTTGGGTTGGGGGTTGTTGGGTGGCTGGGCTGCTGTCTGTGAGGGGAGACCAGTAAGGCTGGTTCTGCAAGAGTTAAAAAAACTGCAACCTGGAATGAATTGCTGCTAGGGTTAAGAGGTGTGTCTGAGATGATGCTGGCAGGAACAGGAAATAAAACAGGAATGATCAAATCCCTTCCCCTCCTTCAGCCTTGCAGTCTCACTTGCAGGCACATTATTGGTAGAGCCTAACAGGGCAAAGCAGAAATGTGTTTTGAGGAATCCTAGCTCCAGCGTCACAACACAGTCTGTAGAAGCTGAGAAATAATATCTTAACAATTGGCACAGGCGTGATATTACATACCCCTCAGATTTGCTATCATTTCTGTTTTCCTTCCCAAACTAAGGACTTTAATAAATATAAATCCTCATTGGAGTTTCATTTTGATTAGTGTGATTGAAACAGAATCGTGCTACTAAAAGAACTGCCAGGATAGCCTAATTAGATTCTGACCCATCCCAAGATCTCCCAGACAAAAGCTGGGTGCCAAATTACTTTGTTTCAAGGAATGGTGCAAATGAAAGAACTTGGTGGATGTTGATACAACCTATAGACAAAGTAAAGATAGACCCGACATGCATGCACTGCCGTGTCACAACAGAAGGCCCCTCCAGCTATGGTGAAGCCAGTTAAGGCTTAGTTCTTGTTATCACTGTTTCCCCAGATGTGCTTATCAAAGAGATATTCTGCCAAGCCAGATTCAAGCCCCTCCATGTGCAAGTTGGTTACATAGTCATTCAATTCTTTGGTGGATTTTACCTGCTCATTCAGATAATGAGTCTCTTTGGAGTAACACAAGTGGGTGTCATTTTTTTCAGTGTCCAGTTTGTGCAGTTCCAGTAATGACGGATTCTTCCTTTTTTTCCCAGTGTCAAACACACTCCATTGCATTCAGCTTGCTCTGTCAGTCCTCATGTACTGGTTTCTTGATATCCTGAAGGAAGATTTGACCACTTTGTTGGTTCTTCAGCTTCATTGTTTGGTTGTTTTAATTGTTATTATTGTTATTAAATTCTATGTAATGATTATAATATGGTTCTTGGTTGATAGTTAGGGCCAAAACTTATCAGATCTTTTCAAATTTTGCTGGTTTATAAAATTTTCTACCAGTCTAGTTATAGATCATAGCCAATTGTGCTTTGCTACTCTTTGATTCCTCCTGTTTGACCCTAAGTCCACCTTAATAACATTCATATGTAGAGGTTAGTAGTGTTGGCATTGGAATCCATGAGCTATTAGCTATGGACTTTGGGCAAGTTAATTTACTTCTCTAAGTCTCAGTTTATATTACATAAGACAGCATATATGAAGTGCTTAACTCAAAGCCTGGCAAAAAATGTTTAAAATGTTAGCTGTTGCTATTATCTTATCATCATCATCATCATCATCACCACTTACATAATTCAACCAGTTTGGAGAAATAGCAACAAAAAATCTCAACTTAAGATACAACCTTTGAGAAGCCAGCTTTCTTCAAAATCACAGATGACTACTTTGGTTCTCTGAAACTTAATCATTATAGTGAAAAAATAAGCAAAGTTCCTTTTCCTCTTTAGCTGTCTCCTTCATTGTAGGTTCTTCAAAAGATTCTCATTTTCCCAATCTTTTATCTAATAATCTGAAATAGGCCAATATTGTCAATTCTGTTTTGAATGAGCAGATATTGAACTCTGATGTCTGAGACTTTCCCTGAGTCATACGGATGCTTGTAAAAAGGTCTGGAAGAAATTCAAGAATCTATCATGCTACTATCAGGGACTCATGAACGCTGAAGCATTCCTGGCTCCTCCTGGCTTAGGGACATGGAGACTGTCACTAGAAATTGAGAATGAGTGTTCTGCATGGTAATGGGGTACATCACTGCTAGATCCTGGGGCAAGCTGAGGACATCCTGGATTTCATGCATTATACATGAGAGTGTGTAAGAAATAAAGGATCAATCATCTTCTCCCTCAGATAACATTGATCATTTGCTACACATTATTTGGCTGGGCTCTGTGCAGATTTATATTCTCCAATGAGAACTAGAAGCAGATTGCCTGTTTTCTTAATGAGCAATGACATCAATCTAGCCAAATCTATCTAATGCATTGAATCTCTGTCTTTCTCTCTTTCATAGTTAGAAGAAACATGGACAGCTTCTGAGGGCGTGCCAGTTACTGGAGGGTGGTGACAGTGGGAAAATTGGGTCTAATTCAGGGTGATGAAAAGTCTCTTTCTCTTTTTCCTTTTAATTTAAAGCAGTGTTTCTTTTCCCATTTTTCCAGATGGCATATTCTGAGGGGCTCATTTGCAGAAAAAACTGAACGAAAAGTCACTCAATAATGAGAAAGGAGGAAGATGGCATGAAGAATGCATGAATAGGTAGTGATGTAAGACCCAGAGCAGGCTGGAATGACACAAGCAACTACCAGGGAAAATATAAACATCAATCAGAGAATTTAATTGCAAGTACTATTTAGTCAACACAAATGACTTTTAATAGCAATGGAACCAACGTGTGGCATCCCATGAGGAAATGGAGTTCAAGTTTGTCTTCTTCTGAAACAGTATTCTAGTGTGATAGCCCAGAAGCAGTAAAAGGAGGCTGAAAGTAATGATGTGAGCAGGATTTGAGAGGGAAGTGAGTTGGTTTGCTGGGGCATTTGCCCTTCCTCAATCAGACAAGTGTCCGCTGAGGGTATCAGGATGTAGGGGGCATTGACTAACTGTGACTGAGCAATGTGGGAGTTGGTGGAACAGACTGCGTAAAGCAGGTCAGACTTGGCATGGAGGACACTGAGTCCTGGCAGAATGGGACTTCAGTGCAGGCTCAGTTTGCAGGGAAGTACCATACCTAAGGCAGAATGGAAACTGCAGGCCCCAGTCCAGGCAGAATAGGCCAAGAGGGATCCCAGACGGAGAAGAGATGGACAGAGCACAGGGGCAGGGCAACTTCCAGAGGTCCTGTCAACAAATGGCATTATCTCAGCTGCTGGAAGGAACTGTGGTGAGAACAGGGCTGGGCACCCATTCCCAAGTGGTGGGATACAAAGGGAATTTGATTTCCCCCATTAAACGCCATATAGTTTCCACTTACATTGCTAGATTCCACCCACCCCTCATCCCCAATTTTAGTGTTTCAGAGAAAGAAATACTTTTGTAATTGTTAGAAAATAATTAATCATGAATCATAATAGCACACAGAATCAGTGATGGAAATTATGAAGCATAAGCCTCAATTCTGTTTGTTCTACAGAAGTGTAAATATGGAAAAAAATTTACCAAGCTAAAAATTAAGAACAGAGAATCTGGGAAGGGGCATCTCATGGATAACTGTGTGCCTTGCCACCACTATATGAGGTTTTCTCCCCACTGTGAAAACTTCTGAGACAAGTTATCAGAACCAAAACTCAGGGATGGGGCAAGGGGGGACCCACTGAACTCTTATTCAGTGGAGGAGTGGTTGGAGTCAGTGGGGGCAGTGGGTAGGGGGGGTTTTAGAGGTTCAGCATTAATAGAGGTTCAGCACTATATGCCAGACACTGTGCTAAGACGATAGTCATATTCTCATTAAATCAGTTTTTATTATTATTATCCCTTTTTGCTACAAAAAAAAAAACAAAGAACAAGATGTAACACAAAAAAATAAACTAACTTTCCCAAGGCTACACAGCAGTAAGTAGACAACTGATGATAATCTGTTCATCTGAGTCCTGAGATTTAACCACTGTACCACCCGGCATCTCAGTGATGTGACCTGAGATGTCACATATGAGTCAGACTTTGCTCAGAGAATGCCTTGAACTCAAACATCATCTTTCTTATTCTAGACGCTGCTCTTTTATTGATTCATCCTGAGATCAACTTATTGTTTGGGGAGTTCAATCACAACCCAGTGTGGATGGTATTTACTTGTAGCCAGATCTTACAGTGACTTTCATTTTGCACCTAAATGCAGATTTCTACATTGTAGATATTATTTAAAGTCATCTTGATATATTTAACCTATTGCTGTAGCCTGTTAAGATCTCTTTGAATCCTTATTAACAGCAGATTTGTTTTTCTCTCTCTCTTTTAAAAATCCAATACAAAACGCCACAGCTCTCCTAAAAGCCCTCCTGTTTCCGAAAGCTCTGACACATCCAGCAAAGATCTATTCTTCCGTGTCTGCCTGCACTGTATTTTTTTTTCTGCTTTGCCGGTTTGTGAAGCATAACTGTACCCAAACGTACCCTTAGATGGCAAACTCTTCAGGGCAAGGGCTCTGCTCTTTGTTTTGGCACACGCTACCTATTATAGAGCTCAGTGTACACCTGGGGCTCTAGATAAATAATAACAATCCAGGAGTATTTCTCACTTTGAGAGCTGTATGGCCCTTTCAGACAGTGAGTTAGCTTTCTTTAAAGCACATGCCAGTGACTGATTTCACCTTGATACTGGAGGTGCCCATCTCTCTGCACCTGTTGCACCTGCTGCCCAGCTGGGATCTGCCTCTTCACCGTTTGCCGTTGCTGCGCTGCCCGTAGGATCTGCTCCTGACTAGTAGCACTTGGGCTTGCAGGTGACACTCACCTTTATGAATGTTTTGACTCCAACCTCAGCTAGGCAACATCCTTCCTCTCTTCCCTGCTTCAGCATAAAACCCTTCCCCTCTCTATCCCTTAGTTGTGAAGTGTGAAACCCTAATGATTTCCAGTGGACAAAACCAAAAATGGAGGAGGTGAAGAGGGGGGGCGGAGACAGTTATTTGAATTTTGGCAGTAAAAACAACTAGCCACAGCCTGACTTGTGCAGGTTTTAGTAAAAGGGTCTTTGATTTTGGTTTCTTTCTCTTTCCTCCCAAGGGGGTGGAGTAGAGACAACTGTAGCTTTCCTTTGTAGACTTGAAAAAGATAATTTAAATATAGTTAGCATATATATTATCATCTTCAAAATATAGAAAGAAAGAAATCCTGGTTGGATCCAATGGATTTAGAAGCAAAGTTGCCTGCTTTGGTTGCAGCCAGATTAGATTTATGTAATTCCCTCAAGTGGATTTTATGGAGGGGTTGGGATTCAGTTGAGAGGAAGATATCTTACATCCATAAATAAACTGTATTTGTTTTTGTATTTAGAAAAATAATCAACTTTCTATCCTCCTCTCCCTCCTTCCCAGGTTGATGTTGCATGAGGAGAGGTTGCTCTTCAAATTCTTGAATTACCTGGCTCAATCTCATCATTTCTGGCTATGCTTGGCCAATCAAACCCTATCATTAAATAATTCTTATATTCTCTGTCTAATGGCCTTTTTAAATGTTCCTTATTTTTTATCATGCTTACATCTCATTCACTCCTGTCCAAAGCAGTCAGGTCACAAATTGTGTGTGGCCTCTACTGTTTGATATATGCATGCGATTGATAGTAACCATATGGTCATAAATTTTTGTTCTAAAAAGTAACTATTTCTGGAACTATCTTTAGTTTCTGCTTCTGAGCCCTCCGCCTATTTTCAAGTGAAACCAGCCCAATGCTGTAAGTTCTTAGTCAAGTTGTATAAAATGGACATAGTCCAGTTCAGAGTTTAGTCAGGTCAACATTCAACTGTATCAAGACTGTTTTCACCATCCAGAGTTTCTCCCTCCTCCTTTCTTCTGGTCCAACTTCTAAATTTGCTGAGCAGAGGGGGAGATTATTCTCAGGATAGGGTGTGTGTTGAAGGTGGAGAACTGTCACATCCGTTTTCTGTTCTGCTGATGTTCCTGAGGTTATTTTCCTACCCTGACCGGTTCCTGGAGGATCGCACAGAGAAGCAGCCATCCCTTCTCCTCACCCTTGCCTGTGGCTGGCTTCTCCTCCTCTCCTCCTCTAGGTTGGTTTCTCCCCAGGTAAGCTCTTAGGGTTATGATTGGCTGGTCCTTGCTGTGGGCTCATGAGAAACTTGCAGACCTCTGCAGCCCACTCACCCATGAGTGGTGATGGTTGTCAGGGCACCTCTCATGTCTGTGTGCACACACCACCCTCACTCTTCTTTCCTTCAAGTCTCATGGGGCTGGATATGTTGGTAAATGCTGCCACTTTTGACCTGTATCTGAAGGTAGATTAGCAGTCTTCCTTTTTTCTTGGACATTCCCAAACATCACAGAGAGAATGCCCTGACACCCCTAAGCACTTTGGCCAAAAGTGAGAAAGAGTAAAAAATTCCCCACTGCTTATTCTTTTCATCTTTTAATCTTAGTTGTTCCTCTGTCTCTCCTCCTCACAGTCTCTAAACCTTGTTGAAATGGCAGCAGGGAGCAGGGTCTGGTAGCAGCGGGGTTGGAAACAGCACCCCTGGTGTGAAAATTTACATCAATCCCCTCTTTTTCACACCTGTGGTCTTTCACTTTAAAGTCAAGACTTTGGTATCTCTTTTTGCTGTTCGCTGGCCACTCCTCTCCTATTGGAAATAGTAACTTATTGTCTCAAGATTTGAATGGGGATGTTGCAGGGGATACGGATACTCCGTATTGCTTGATGCCTCAAATTATTACTCTGCCACAAATACTTTACATTTCTTCTTTCTTTTTTTACATTTCTTCTTGCTATACATGTGTGTGAATGTGTGAATCTGGGTGTGTATTTTGGTAGCTCATGTAATTGAACTATTCATAAAAAACCCAAAATTCTAAAGTATGAAAATATTTTTGAAATGTACATGATGCCAAACATACAGATATTTAGGAATATTGAGTGTGATGTCATTTCTGGAACCATATATAAGAATGGATCAATATCACATTTTGATCCTAGAAGAAAATATTCATGGCTATGTCAAAGCAGAAATATAATGATTAAGTGTATATACATATTTAATTACATTTCTTTGTTCCAGAGAACCTAGAGACAGGGTGATAATCTTTCTCTAATACCAGGCCAAGTGATGCTGGAACTGGGGTGAAGGATGCACAAGGATGCTGAGATAGAGGCCTATCGGTCAGGACATGGATGGGCAGGGAGGATTTTAATCTCACTGTACATGGTTTATCTAACCTGTGCATTATCCATGAGAAATATGGAATTCCGAGATGTTTTTTCCACCATCTAGCTTACTCTGGGCCTCTTCACCATACTGTCATACTTTTTCATACTTTCCATACTATGTGTAGTGAAGGAATTCAACTTTCCCCTTAGTGACTGTCTACCCATGTCCCATTCTCTATATGGTCAAAGGGATCTTCTGAGAAAGTCACCCTTCCACTGAAATCTCTGCATGTCTTCCTGTTGTACTTAGAATAAACACAAATTCTTTTCCATAGGCAAGGAGGTCTCATGTAGTTAGGCCTCTTCTGGTGTCACTCACCCACACACCCTCACACACTCTGTTTCTATCACCCTGCCTTCTTCTTGGTCTCTCATACTTGCTGGGCTCCCTTCCTTCACAAGAGGTATTTCCTCTGCCTGAAACGCTCCTCTTCTTTTTCCAGACTTGTCATGGTTTGTTGTTTTAGAAATTTGTGTAATTGTTTTTTATTTCTATGCCTCTCACTGGATTGTGAGCTCTGGGTGCCAGTTCTCTGGCGACTGTATCACCAGTACCCAGGGCAGTGCTGGCTGCTGGCTGGGGCTTGATGAATGAATGCCTATGTGGATGAAAGAATGCAGGAAAGGTGGACCTTGAGGAATGCACAGGATTTCCCCATAGGGTTGGGGAAAAGGGCTTTCCAGAAAGAAAGTAACAACATGAAAAAATCTGGATAAAATCTGGGATAAATTTTTATGTCATCAAGGTTCAAGTGAGAAGTATACGGTAGGGGTAGGGGTGGGGGAAAAGGTCAGAGAAAGGCTGCAGATGAGGCAGGACACATAGTCTGGGGTAGACTATTAAAGACTTCATATGTCTTATTAAAACTGGGTCTTCATCCCAAGCAATAAATCACTGAAGGTTTGGGGAAATGTAATGACATCTTGAGGTAGAAACTCTACTAGTATGACAATGTGGGAAAGGAATAGGCATCTGGGAGCTCATTGAGGAGGCTGTTGCTAAAGTCTAGGGAAGAGATGATGAGGCTGGGCCTAAGGAGGTGGCTGGTGGGAATGCAGAGGGGAAACAAGGGGATACGCAGATATTGAGGTGAGGATCTGCAGTCAAACAAGATTAAACTAGAATGGCAACTGAACTCTGAGGACAACCTGTACAAAAGAATTTGGAGGGGCTACAATGTTCCTTCTTATATCACTGGAATGGAAACCAGAGTTAACCCTGTGTCTGTGTGTGTGTGTGTGTGTGTGTGTGTGAGAGAGAGAGAGAGAGAGAGAGAGAGAGAGAGAGAGAGGCAGAGGCAGAGGTACACAGAGAATGAAGGGGCACACTGGAGAATGGTTTGTGGAAAGAAGAATAATGGAATAAAAATGTACATCTCAGATATGGAAATGGGATTCAGTGGCTTCATTTGCCTTCTAAAGTCCAGTGGTAACTCTTGTCAACTCAGAACATCCTAGCCCAGAGGTCTTTGGCTCTAGTGCCTGCCTATATTAGTCACTGGTCCAGTTTTCCATTTGGCTGGTGGTGGGGAAATGATGAAGGGAAGAGGCCTCCCCAGCTGCCTCTCTTTTCAAGGTGCTGGGTGGGTTCTGCTCCATGGCAGATGTTACTATGTTCTTGCTTCTACGCTTACCTGTTCTTGCTGGCTTCATGCTGCAGCTTGTACTGTAGTTTCTACTGGACTCCAGTGTATTCCATGGGCTCCCTCTGCTCTGCTGAAATCCATTCATTCATTCAATATTTATAAAGAAAACCTTAATTGCTAGGCCCTTGCTTGGCACTGGGAATTTCAGGGCATTTGCAGGTACTGTTTATCTTGCCCTGAGTGCTCTATACTAAGATTTTACATGGCTGAACCTCCTCTGAGAGGCCTTCCTCAGCCTCTATCCCCGGTTACTTCCTTTCCTGTTACTCTGTGTTGTGGTCTCCACAATGTTTATTACCATTTGGATAATTATTGTCCAAAATTACCGTTCAAATTGTATTTGTCTTCCATCTTTACAATATAGCAAGAATCATAATAATTAATGCCTACAGTTCTAGTTTGAAAGCTGATGGTGTGAAATATACTAGAAACAGAATGGCTTTTAAAAAGGGGAATTTATTAAGTTGCAAGTTTACAGTTCTAAGGCCACGAAAATGTCCAAATTAAGGCACCAGCAAGAGATTACCTTCACTCAAGAAAGACCGATGAAGTTCTGGGTTTCTCTGTCAGCTGGAAGAGCACGTGGCGAAGTCTGCTAGCTTTCTCTCCCAGCTTCTTCTTTCATGAAGCTCCCCTGGGGGTGCTTTTCTTCATCTCCAAAAGTCTCTGATTGTGTGGGCTGTATTGGTTCTAGTGGCTCTAAAGCTTTTTCCGAAATGGTTCCCTCTTAAAGGACTGCAGTAAACAACCTCACCTTGAATGGGTGGAGACACATCTCCATAGAAACAACAAAAAAGACCCCGCCCAGCAATATTGAATGAGGATTAAAGGACATGGCTTTTCTGGGGTAGATAATAGTTTCAAACTGGCAAACCTACCTATCAATTAGTATATGCCAGATTCTACTCTAAATGCTATACTTGTAGTTAAACTTCTCAGTAATTCCATTAGGTGGGAAAGCTATTAGATAGGCAGAGTCATCAAGTAACTAATCCAAAATCACACAGGCAGTTAACGGAGGAGCTGGGTCATGAATAGATGGCTTCAGGACTAGAGCTCTCACTATCATCCTCTACTGTCTCTCACAGAACAGGGACCTCTGTCCCGTGTTCCCAGTGTCATCAGAAAACTGCCTGGTGCATAGAGATCATTCTGTAAGTATATCTTGAATTAATTAATCAGTGAATGAAAGGGGACAGTGGGAAATAAAGCAGACATAGTCCCAGTCTTTGTGGAGTTTTCAGTCTGGAGATCTCCCTGAAAAGGCATCCATAGTATAGGAGTGCTGACCCAAAGGTTAAGATATTTAACTTGTACTCTTTTCATCTCAGGTGGAAGGAGATTTTTTCCTCTAAGCATAACCCTGTAAGTCAATGTTTCTCAAAATCTGGAACCTGGAAAACTTGCTTCAGAATCACTCTGGGAATGGAGTTCAGATGGGAGGAGTGACTATTAAAAATGCAAACTCTTGGCTCCAATTCCAGATCTCCTGACTCAGATTCTCTTGCCAATGGGGCCAGAAGACTTCTTTCTCATTATGTATCCGGATGATTCTCCTTGCAATCTGAAGTTTGAGAATCACTGGTACTACAATATTTCACCATCCAGAAAGATAAATGTGACCTTTCTAGTTTAACATTTTGAGTTTAGATTTAGTTTAAAATTCTCCTTCACTTTTTCTTCAATGTGTCTTAAGGTCTTAATAAAAATAGGATCATAGTGGCCTGTCTTTGCAGAAATATCTCCCTGTCTGTCTGTGTTCAATTTCCTCTTATAGGGACACCAGTAATATTGAATTAAGGTCCCACTTTACTCTAGTTCAACCTCGTTTTTATTTGCTTAATTCCATCTATTATATTTTTCAAATAAGATCACATTCTGAGATTCTGGGAGTTAGGACTTCTACATATCTTTTTGGGGGTCACAGTTGAACTCATAACAGCTTCCTATGATATTTTGTTTAGTTTGATAATTTCAAAGGGAGTCATTATTCTTGTGCTTTCCTTGGGAAGCACTTAGGGAGTTTATTTGCTAATTTGGATGTCTGAATTATGATTCACATCCAGAGGGGAGAAAGTAGAAGGAGAAATTTGTGGCAACACAGTATTGATCCAGCAGTTCATCTCATCCAGTGTGTTTGAATCAAGGGAGAGGCTCTGCCACTTAGGACTGGCACTAGCAGGAGTGATGTGCGGCACGGAACATCAATAAGAAATGCGCAGCGTCAGCCCACAGAGACAGGACTTAGACGGTAGTAGGACCTGGACAATGCCTTTTAAACTCACACAGGTCTGAGCCATGATACCACCTTATTCATTTCTTAGGTCACCAACCTTGTTAGTTTTGACCTTCGAAGTTGTACTGTTATATAATGGTCAACTCTGTGAGGCAGGATCTATGTCTTATTCATCTTTTAAAAGTCATTTTACAGTACCTTGCTCAGAGGAGATGCCACACGCATTTATTGAATATGTTGAATGGTGCTTCAACACTGGGTGTAGATGATCAGGAATAAGACTTTCAAGTATGAACTTCTAGCGTCAGGATTTCTTGGAATTAGTAACATTGTGTATTGCCTATGGAAGCTCCAAAAATGAACTGATTCTGGGAGGTCATCTTCCTCCATTTGTCTTGACAGAAAGAGTTGAGACTGCTATTTCTTTAATAACCTACATATACTACTATTACTACTACTAATGTTAGTAAAAATGATAACAATAATGATGGTGGTGGGGTGATGACAGCTAGCATGTACTGAGCATATCAGAAACATTAAGGGCTTTGTTATTTTTATCTTTAATCTTCTCAATAATGCTATGATAAAAAACCTTTATCAGACATATGGTTTCCAAATATTTTCTCCCATTCTCTTGGTTATCTTTGCACTTTATTGATCTTGTCCTTAGATGCACAAAAGTTTTAAATTTTAATGAAGTTGAGTTTATTTTTTCTTTTGTTGCTCATGCTTTTGGTGTAAAGTCTAAGAATCCATTGCCTAATACAAATTCCTGCAGATATTTCCCTATGGTTTCCTGTAAGTTTTATAGTTTTAGCTCTCGTGTTTAGGTCATTGACACATTTTGAGTTAGAATTTTTCATTTTTTTTAGATCAGAGCAGATATCAGTTTACAGAAAACCATGTGGAAAGTACTGAGTTCCCATATACTCTCCTTTACATATGCAGTTTCTCTACTATTAACATTTTAAATGACTGTGGTACCTTTGTTACAATGGATGAAATAATATTAATCTAGTTATACTATTAGATATAGTCCATAGTTTCCATAGAGTTCACTCTTTGTGATGTACAGTTCTCTGTGTTTTTTTGTTTTTTGTTCAATTTTATTCTGGTTAAGATGTATACAACCTATAATTTCCCATTTTAACCACTTTCAATATACAATTCAGTGGTGTAAATTATATTTATAATATTGTGCCACCATCATTATCATCCATTAACGAAGCATTTACATTAATCCAAATGAAGTTCTGTACCAATTAGGCATTAACTTCCCATTCCCTACCCCATCCTGGCCCCTGGTAACCTGTATTCTAGTTTCTGACTCTATGAATTTTCATATTCTAATTATTTCATATCAGTGAGATAATGAAGTAATTGTCCTTTTGTGTCTGGTTTATTTTACTCAATATCATGCCTGCAGGTTTCATCCATGTTGTCACATGTATCAGAATTTCATTCCTTTTTATGGTTGAATAATAGTCCATTGCATGTATATACCACATTTTGTTTATCTATCTGGTGAAGGACACTTGGATTACTTCCACCTTTAGACAATTGTGAATAATGCTACTATGAACATTGATGTACAAGTATCTGTTCGAATCCCTGCATTCAATTCTTTTGGGGTATAGATCTAGAAGTTGGATTGCCAGGTCATATGGTAATCCGATACTTAAGTTTCTCAGGAACTGCCAAACTGTCTTCCATAGTGGCTGCAATATTTTACGTTCCCATCAGCAATGAATGAGCGCCCCTCATTCTCCACATCCTTTCCAACACTTGCTATTTTCCATTGTTAAATTTGTAACCATGGGTGGGCCACAGTAGCTCAGCAGGCAGAGTTCTCACCTGCCATGCTGGAGACCTGGGTTTGATTCCTCGTGCCTGCCTATGCAAAAAAAAAAAAAGTAAATAAATAAGATAAAATTGTGACCATTCTATTGGGTGTGAAATTGTATCTTATTATGGTTTTGATTTGCATTTCCTAATGGCTAATGATGTTGAACATCTTTTCATGTGCTTATACTCTCTTTGGAAAAATGTCCGATTTTTTTGCTTATTTTTAAATTGGTTGTTTGTCTTTATGTTGTTGAGTTGTAGCATTTCTTTATATATTCTGGATATTAACCCCTTATCCAATATATGTTTTGCAACTATTTTCTTCCATCCTGTAGGCTCCATTTTCACTTTCTTGATGGTGTCTGTTCATACACAAAAGCTTTTAATTTTTGATGAAGTCCAATCTATCTATGTGTGCTTTTGGTTTAAAGTCTAGGAATTCATTTCTGAATCACACAGATAATGAAAATTTTCCTCTGTTATCGTCTAAGAGTTTTATAGTTTTGTTTCTTATATCTAGGTCTGATATCCATTTCAGATAATTTTTGTGTGTGTTGTGAGGTTGGGGTCCACTTGTATTCTTTTATTTGTGGATATCCAGTTTTCCCAAAACCATTTTTTGAAGAGACTATTCTTTCCCCATTGAGTGGACTTGGCCACCTTGTCAAAAATCAGTTGGCCATAGATATGTGGGTTTATTTCTGTGCTCTTAATTCTGTTCTATTCATCTATATGTCTGTCCTTGTGCCTTTACCACACCCTTTTATTATTATAGTTTTGTAATAAGTTTTGAAATCGGGAAGTATGGGTCCTACAACAATACTCTAATATCTCAGATAGTACAAAAATCACCTCTTATATGAGGTTCTAATATCAGAATGAGTACAGTTAAGATTGTGTTGAGTTGTAAAAAGAAACTTCTCTTAAACCTGGTTTAAGCAACTTAGAGGTTATTTTTTACTCATTTAATAAGACACTTAGAGGTTTGGAAGTAGGTGATTACTGTTATTATGTTAGCAGTTCAAAATCTCAGTAATATGTTAACCTTTCCCTCATGGCCACAAAAAGTCTCCTTCAGTTCTGGCTACCATGCCCACATTTCAGGAGTGAGGAACGGGGAAGTGAGAAGTGCAAACGAATGCTACCTGCTGGGTCTATCCTGTTTGAAAGAGCTTTTCCAGCAGTACAGCTCAGTGATATTTGTTTATATCTCATTGATTATAACTGTACCACATATACCACATTGAAGACCAACATTCATTTCTCCATGACTCTACCAAGATTTTTCTTCCAGGCTTGGAACAGATCGCAGCATTCAGTTGGGATCCAAAGAAGTATAGAAGAGTTCTCCAGTTCTTCCTGATTTATTAGATTAACCAGTGTTCTCCTTTCTCTCTGAAGACATGCTGACTATACTCACAGCACACCAGTACCTCCACCAGTTAAAACTATGCTTACCAAGAGTCAGTCTGTTTCTAAACCTGTTTATGCCAATTGTACTTATTAGAGAAATCATGTCATTACATATATAATAAACTAGTGAATTACGAATGCAAAAAGTTATTTCTATGAAAACTAAGTTGTGTACTTTAGAAAAGACTTATAGAAATAAGCTAAAAAGCCCATTTTTTTCCTGAATTAGGTGTATTGAGATGAGAGATAGAAACCAGGAAAATATTGTAGAAATCTAGAGGGATTTTGCAATCAGTTTGTTTTGCAAGTGTTTTTAAGTTCTTGCCCCAGTTTAAACATTGCAAAATGAAAGATATGTAAAGTTTAATTTAGGAATGTGGTGTGGAACACCATTTGGTGGACCCATACTGAGAAAAAATACTACTAATAAAAAAAGTAAGTCTTGGCCTGATATCAAAAGACAAGCTAATACATTTATATTTAAGATTTTTAAGTAAAAATAAAATGGTTCAATTTTTACCATTTCCTGCTTTAATGGCATTTTTGATAAACCAAACAATTGGTCCCAGTTGACTGGGTTTCCTTTGGGGCCATATTATATCAAAATAAAATGTACATTTAGCTTTTATAGTCAAACTGAATGTAGCAGAGACATGTGGGAACTCAATCGACAAAGGCAGTAGCAGATTCTCCTCTTCTTTATAATGTTCAGTTCAGAACTATGCTCATTGAGTGGAATGGTTTAAATTATGGCTACAGAATTTAAATTCCTTTTTCTCTTGTGCTCATGCTTATGCTTATTCACTATTGCAGAGATCACAGAGTTAAACTCACGCTAATTAAGTGCACATTTATACTGTATTATCTCCTTTTCACAGATGAAGAATCTGAAGCCTAGAGCAGTTGAGAAACTTGTCAGCATCTCAAAACTTTCACAACCAAAAAGAACATTTTGAAAGCAAGCCCTGGGGAATGTTTAGTCTTGCATCTTTAGCTAGGTAAGCTGTCTCTCCCTGGCTTTCTTATCCACCATCACCCTACTATTTGCTCAGAGTCAAAGCATAAAAATCTTTCTTGACACCTCCCTCTATCTCTTCCTCCACACAATAAAATTTAAAATCTAGCTGTTTCCTTAGTTTAGGCCACCATCACCTCTCATTTGGATATTAATTAAAATAAGAATTTTTTAAATGAGTTTACAAGTTTATGAGTGTGTGGTAGTGGCAGGTACCATTTACTGTGTGCCTATCATGGTAACTACTGCCTTACCTATATGAAGTCATTTAATCCCCAGAATAACTCCGTGAAGTAAGTACTACTATTTCTATCATTTTGCAATAGAAAAAACAAAATGAGGCACAATTAGAGAGATAAGAGGCACAGATGATAAACAGCATCCTATTTGATTTTCCTTCTTTAGTTTTATCTTTTCCAATTCACCTTACACATCACAGCTGGAGTGATAATTCTAAAATATAAATCTTATCATGTTGCTCATGGAGTTAAAATCTTTACTTCTCTTTTTGGCCTCTTGCTGCCATCTTGGGCTTTTATTATACACCCCTTTCCATGGGACCTTACTGTATGGATGGTAGGAATAGTACTGTGTGCACAGTAACTGATGGAAAATTAATGGTGTAAGTTGGAAACAATGGCTGGTTGTGGGACAGCCATCTTTGGATCAGGTTCTTCTTGGTGTCTATGGCACTTTTGTATTTTCCAAAACTGGCTACTTCTCCCTTGCACACGCAGTTCTTACATTGTCACTTTCGCACTCTGGGAGGTGGGGTGTGTGTTGCCCTCGTCTTGAATCTGGGTAGGTTCATGATGTTGGTTAGACATTATATGACTTCCAGGCTAGATCATAGAAGATGATACAGCTTCTGCATAGCTCACTGAAATAATTACTCTGATGCCCTAAGTTGCCATGTAAGCAACGAAAATGCCTGGAGACTACTGTGCTATGAAGAAACCCAAACTAGCCCAGGTAGGGAGACCACATGGAGAAGCTTTGAGACTCTATGAAGAGAAGAAATGCCTGGGTACCCACTAACTGCCGCCATAATCTGACTGTAATCATTTGAGCAATCTCAAGCCAGAAAAAGCCAGCCCAGCCCTTCCCAAACAATAACCCAGAGGAACTGTGAGAGATTATAAAATGTTGCTGTTTAAGCCCCTAAGATTTGGGATGATTTGCTACCCAGGAATAGATAATTGGAACAGGGCCTTTCAATTTATGTCATTTGAGAGTGTAGATTTGTGTGCTAGGACGGCACTGCCTGTGGTTTCACCCATAGTCTGTTCTGGGAAAGAATGCACCCTACCCTCCCGGACTCCCATGCTTGGGGCTTGTGTTGTCCAATGCTGAATGACAACCATAACCTTGCCACTCGCCACTCCAAAAGGAAAGTAACCAAACTGGTTTTGTGAACTCTAGTTGTGCTTCTCGCGGAACACTGTGCATCTTTGGGCGTGATGAAGCACTCATTTTGCCCCTTGATGACCCTGGCGGCTGTCTTCTGCCTCTGTTGGCAGGGCGCCTGCTCATCAGAAGGAGACAAAATCACTAGATATGCCGGCCCCCCCCAGCTTAGAACCTCCTTGTCAGGGAGTCCCTAGGCGTTCCCTGTCCTTCTCACAACTTCTTTATAAATGCTTCCAGCCACAGAGGGGTGTGGAAGCTGGAACACTTTCCAAAGTTTATCCACTGTGCTGGGCAGACCACACTCTCTGAGAGCTTGAGGAATCACAGGCACCCTCCTGTGGTTCTGTGTGTATGTTTTTCTCAATAAACTTTACTTTAGGTTTATATTGTGTGCTACTAATGGTGTCTTACACTGTGTGTCTATATCCCTTACAACAACAAGGCAGGGTAATGGCCAACATGTTCAATGAATTTAGCCAGAATGAGCAGCCTCCTTCATGATTGTCTGTGAGGATACTTTAGCAAAGGTATGTCCCTGGATGCTTGTCTCTGTGCTTGATATTTCACTGTTAGAGATTTATCCAGTTAATATTGTTAAGTGCCCTGGATATGCCAGCCTCTATGCTAGATAGTGGGGTATAAAGTTCAATAAATATATTCTCTGTTTTCAAGGATAGAGTTTAGAGGGGGAGTACCACAAGAAACTGATAACTGCAATTCAAAATGGTAAATACCAGGGTAAGACTATGCACAGAGTGTTAGGGGAAGCAAATAGACTGGGGAATTGGGGGTGGGGTTTGAGACAGGGCTGTCAGGAAAATTAGCAGAGTGAGTAATGTACGGCTGAGCTCTGAGGACTGAGATGGAGTTGGTCAGGTAAAGGAAAGGAATGGCTTATACAGTTGGTCAGAGATGAAAGAATGCATGACTCCCCTCTTTTTAAATTTAAATTTGTATGTATAAATACTCTATATCCACCAAGCGAAAACTGCCCCTGCATCCCTCCCCCATCCTCTGGTAACAATCTGCTTTCTGTTTCTGTGAATTAGCTATTTCTAGATATCTTATATAAGTGACATCATACAATATTTGTTCATGTGTGACTTGTTTATTTTACTGACCATAATGTTTTTGAGGCTTATCCATATCGCAGCATGCCTCAGAAATTCATTCTTTCCTATGGCTGCATAATATTCCATTGTGTGTATGTACCACATTTTGTTTATCCATTCATTTGTTCATAGACATTTTGGTTGTTTTCACCTTTTGGCTACTGTGAATAACGCTGCTATGAACAATGGTGGAGTATTTGTTTGACCCTGTTTTTAGAGGTAAAATTGCCAGGTCATTTGGTAATACTTTAACTTCTTGAGAAACCACCATATTGCTTTCCACAGTGGCTGCATCATTTTATATTCCCACAATGCATTGGAGTTCCAATTTCTCTGCAACATGTCTAGCCTTGTTATTTCCAGTTTTTAAAATAGTAGCCATCCTTGTTGGTGGGAAGTGATATCTCACTGCCGTTTGGATTTTCATTTCTGATGGCTAATGATGTTGAGCATCTTTTGATATGCTCATTGGCTGTTTGGAAAAATGTCTGTTCAAGTCCTTTGCCTATTTTTTAAAAAAATTCAAGCATTCATTCATTTATTTGACATAAATTTATCAAGCTTATATGTGGGAAGAATCACCATGCCAAATGCTGGAGGTGCATTATAGAATCATATTATCACAAGATTTTCCCTATGGATGTCCATGGGAGAGACAGGAAAAACATTTGTTATTCCCATTTTGCAGATGAAGAAATGAAGATCCAGGGAAATTTTCTGACCTGCCCAAGGACATACATAGAGCTAACAATAAAAACGTGTTCTTTTTCCTTCATTTCATCTCATGTCTTAACCATTTATTCACTTAATGTACATAATTCAGTAGCACTGGATAGCTTTGTTCATCAGAGAAGAGTAAAACATGAACTAAGATGCTAAAATCCAGGAGGAATGAATTTTCCATTACAGTTGGAGTTTTTTTAAAAATACATTTTTTATTGAGAAATCTTTACATACATACAGTCCATACATGGTACACAATCAATGGCGCACAGTATCATCACACAGCTGTGTATTCATCACCATGATCATTTTTAGAACATTTGCATCCCTCCAGAAAAAGACATAAAAAGAAAAAACTCATACATTCCATACTCTTTACCTCTCTCTCTCATTGACTACTAGTATTTCAATCTACCCAGTTTTTTACTCTTTATCCCCCACCTATTATTTATTTTTCATCCTTAAGCTTTTTACTCATCTGTCTATACATTGGATAACAGGAGCATTGGACACAAGGTTTTCACAACCACATGGTCACATTGTAAAAGCTGTATCGTTATACAATCATCTTCAAGAATCAAGGCTACTGGAACACAGCTCAACAGTTTCAAGTAGTTCCCTCTAACCACTCCAATACACCATAAACTAAAAAGGAATGTCTATATAATGCATAAGAATAACCTCCATGATAACCTTTCAACTCTGAAATCTCTCAGCCACTGAAACTTTATCTTATGTCCCTCTTTTGGCCAAGAAGGCTTTCTCAATCCCATGATGTCAGGTCCTAGCACATCATAGGAGTCATGTCCCATGGAGTAGGGAGGATGGTGAGTTCACCTGCTGAGATGGTGTAGAGAGAAAGCTTTGCCCATTTAAAAAAAATTAAGTGGTTTGCCTTTTTGTTGTTGCATTGTAAAAGTTCTTTATATGTTTTGGGTATTAAGCCCTTATCAGATATATGGTTTCAACTATTTACTCCCATTCTGTAGGTTGTAGTTTCACTTCCTTGATGAGATCCTTTAATGCACTTCCTTTAATGTTTTGTTTTAAAACTTTTTTGTTTTAAAACTTTAACTCTGTTGAAGTGCAATTTATCTATCGTTTCTTTTGTTCCTTGTGCATTTGGCTTAAAGTCTAAGATTTCATTGCCAAATCCCAGGTCATGAAGATTTTCCCTTGTTATCTTCCAAGAGTTTTATGGTTTAAACTCTTATATTTAGGTCACTGATCCATTTTGAGTTGTGGCATGTGGTATGAGTCCAATTTCATTCTTTATCATGTAGGTATATCCAGTTTTCTGAACACTGTTGGTCAAAGAGACTATTCTTTCCCCATTGCATGTGCTTTGCAACCTTATCAAAAATCAGTTGAAAAAAAAAAGTCCATGGTGATGATAAAGGCACAGCTATATGATAATATTGTGAACCATTGATTGTACACTTTGGATGATTACATGATATGTGAATATATAATAATATCAATTAAAAATAAATAATTTAAAAAAGATCAAAGGAGAAAGTGGAATAATGAAAGAGAAGATAGGACTTAACCAATGACTATGACTCCCTAGTTATTATATTGATATCTCTTTTAGTCTCCAGTGCCTTGGAGCAGCCAGGAGGAAAAACCTAAAGTGTAGAATTGTAACCCATACCAAACTCTGAAAGCTGTTCTATAACTAATTGTTGAGGTGTGCTTTGAAATTTATTGCTTTTTTGTATATATGTTATTCTTCACAATTAAAAAAATTAAAAAAATAATTTTAGATATTTCGGCCTATTTCTGGACTTTAAATTATATTCCATTGGTCTATTTGTCCTATTCCAGTATTAAACTGTTTTAATTACTGTAGCTTTGTAGTATTATTTTGAGATTGAGTAGTGTGTGTCCTACAACTTTGTCCTTCTTTTTCAAAATTGTTTTGGCTATTCAGGACCCCTTACAATTCCATATGGATTTGAGGATTGGCTTTTCCCTTTCTGTAAAAAAGGCTGCAGGGGTTTTTATAGGGATTTCATTCAATCTGTAGATTGCTTTGGATAGCATTGGCATCTTAACAATATTGTCTTCCAATCTAAGCACGTGGTGATGTCTTGCCATTTATTTAGTATTTAGGTCTTGTGTTGCGGGTCAGAGGTGAGAGAAGGAATGTCTCTTTTCAGGAGCTGAAAATGTGTTCTCTGTTGCTGGAGCCCTGAGTGGATGGGTGGCCATGGAAGAGTGGGGAATCAAGCAGCAAGTGGGGCTGGAGAGGAGGAAGGGATTTTACAACATGCTGTGGAGATGGACTCTGTTTTGAGAGCAATGAAGAATGTGATCTGTAATTTTTTAGCAGAGGAGAGACAGGATGGGCTCTGTGTTTTAGGAATATCATGCTGGCTGTAGTGTAGAGAAGAGTGGATTGGATGGGGCTATGGTGGCCATCCAGGTGGGAAGACAGATGCCAGTGGCCTGAAGGAGGGGAGTGGCCATGGGAATGGAAAACTATTGACATGGTTTAGGGTCCTTTCAGCATGACCTCATAATATTTTTCTGCCCTCATTTTTTCTCCATAATTACCAGCACCCCTCACCCCAAACGCTGCATTTCAACCTCTTACTCTTCAAATATGTCATTGCTTCAGCAGTCTCAGGCATCTGAGCCTTTCTTTCCCCCTCAACAATTGCTCCTATCTGTAATGTCCTTTGTTTTCTTTTTCTGCATTTAGTAAATTCCTTATCATCCTTTAAGACCCATTTCCTCTCAGAAGTCTTCTCTTATTTTCCCAGGAAATATTATTATTCCCTTCTTGACACTTCAGTAGATAGATAGTTGTTCTCTCATTCATTATTGCCCATTCCCTGTGTGCTTCATTTTCTCCTTCAGAGCTAGTCTCTCCCTTTTCCATCTCAAGTTTGCCTGGGTAGTCAGCCTGGGTGGATATTAGTGGACTCCCTTGACCTCTGACTTCTGATTGAGTGTGGCCCAATCAAAGATGGAAAAAGAATACATTTGGGGTGTTTGTTCTCCTAGTCTTCTTTCTTTCTTGCCCTGAGCTCGTTGCTTCCCACAACAAGTGTTACTGCCACTGATATGGTGGTAAATGGTTAACAGTTTGGGTGGTGGGGAAACCCTAATTTGTAATATTTGCTGAGATTTCCATGGTATAAACATTCTTATCATGGCGAATTTTAAGCTACCAATGTTTTGTCCCTCCATGTGGAGTTGAGAAGAGATGCCAGCTCCAGCACACCACTGTCCCATTCTTTGCTCTTCCCCTAGCCCTTGAGGCCTGGGAGGGAGGCTTTCACTCTGTTTTCAGCCTTAGGACATTGCATCATCTATTTTGATTTTCTTGGCTGTACCCACACCTTTTTAAATAGTCCTTTTATTAGACCCTCCTTAAGTTACCCAATTTGAGTTTCCACGTGTTTGCTGGTGCGATCCTAATTGACTCATCAAATTATACTAAGTGGAAATTAACCATTTAGAAATATTTTCTCTTGCTGGATTGTAACTTCCTACAGGGCAGTGATTTTTTTAATGATTAAGTTTTTTATGTTCAAAATCTAGCCAGTGGAGGGTTTGAGAAGGGAAAGAAGGAACTAATTTTCATTGTACATCTATTTTGCAGATGATATTATCAGGTACTTTAGAAATAGTCTTTGTAAGGCCTGGCCTGGTAGCCTCTGGCTGGAAGGCCCCCACCCGAACTAAAACTGTGAACATCCGGGCATACAGCTGTTCAAACTCAGCCAATCAGGACCTGCCCTGACAAACAAAGGACCCCCACTGCACACGGCCTGTAGCTATGCCCCCGGCCCTAAAGCACTCGAAACTCCTAACCTACCACAGGAGGCCTCGTAGGCATCGTCAGTACCCCCCACTAGCTAGCCTATATCTAAACCCGCCACTCCTAGGGGGGGCGCGACTTCCTCGGCCCACACCCTGAGCACCTGACCCTGGAACCTCGCCCCAGGACAATAAAGTTTTAAACTCGGACTCAGTTTCTCTGATTTCTCAGTTGGCTACCATCTAAAACCTGACGGTCTTTCTTTAATCCTAACAAATCAAATTAATTCTAGGCACTATCTTACTCATGTTTTCAGACAGGGAGAGTGAGGTTTAGAGTTGTTCAGTAACTTTTCCAAGATCACACAATTAGGAAGTGGCTGAATTAGGACTTGAATTTGTGTGTCTAGCTCTAAAACCAATTTTTTTTTTACCTTGTTGCGTCAATGAATATTTATTGAATGAATGGGTGCTTTAGTCAATAGGCAAGATGGAGTGCCATTAGCGCTGCATGATAAGGGAGGGGTCTTCATGTGGGAGGGACTTCTGGTCTTAGGAGTGAAATTTCTAGCAAACTAGTGGCTTGTGAAATGAAAACTATCCATGTATAAATATTCCCATTGAACAGGGTGTTTTAGATAGCATTAGGCAATTCCTATATTAATCATAAATCTGGCAAATATTTTTATTAGTAGCTTGAAAAATCCGTATCCTACGATAGTACTGGGCAACTTCTAATCGTCTTAAAGTTTAAAGATAGCTTAATACTCAGACATGAGCAAAGCTGTGTCTGTATAGTTGTAATAAATGATACAGGAAAGTGTAGCATGATGAATTACAGGAGAATTTTTATAACAAAAATATTTAGAGCATCCTAATATCTCAAATTTTGTCCTCTAATCTTTCTATCTGGAAATTACTGGTGACCCTTGTCAAGAATGACTCAGAAGGACCTGTGGGGGATTTGTCTTAAAGAAATAACTTTGATACATTTCTGCTCTCTTAAAAAGTTCAACAATAAACAACATTGGCTGGAAAATTTGTTGCTTCCTTTGGCAATTTCAGTCTATTAAGATGCCATAAAATGGAACAAAAGGTCAATAGACCTAATGTAGAAGTTAGAAAACTAGAGTCTAGCTCTGGCTTTGTCACTTGCCTAGTTTTACAATTATAGGTAAGCCACTTAAATTTTCTGTACTTCAATTTCCTTATAGATGAAATGGTAATTGGATTAGACACAGCCTACCTTTCCTTCTAAGCTCTAATAAGTTTTTGAAATGCTGAAGAAATTTTCTTCTTTTTTATTAAAGACATAACTTTTTAATGTTTGCTTATTAGTCACAGTAGTCTTATTTTTCTTTATAGTAATATTTTAAGTATTTAGTTTTTCAATATTTATTGATCTATCATCTATCTATACCTATCTATCTATGTATCTATCTAATATCTATTTATCTACCTATCTCTGTCATCTATCATGTATCATTTATCTATATATCTATAACTACTGTGGTAGTTAGGTTCAGGTATCAACTTGGCCGGGTAAAGGTGTCTAGTTCTGTTGCTGTGGACATGAGCCAATGGTACGTGAACCTCATCTGTTGCTCATTACACCTGCAGTCGGCTAGGAGGCGTGTCTGCTGCAGTGAATGATGTTTGATTTAATTGTCTGGAGCGCAACGTAGCACAGCCCAAGCAGCTCAGCATATCTCATCTCAGCATTCGCAGCTCAGCCCAGGCCTTTGGAGATGCACAAAGAAATCACCCTGGGGAAAGTTGTTGGAACCCAGAGGCCTGAAGAGAAAGCCATAAGAGATCACCCTGTGTCTTCCCACATAAGAAAGACCTCAACTGAAGAACTAATAAAATAAATCCCCTTTAATTAAAAGCCAAATCCATCTCTGGTGTGTTGCATTCTGGCCGCTAGCAAACTAGAACAACTACTAAAGAGAAAATCTGCCTAATGTACAAAGTGAGAGTAAAAATAAGACGTCTACATTATATCTTTTATTAAACCTCCTATTCACTGCCATTTGTTTTGTATGTGTGTGTACACACATACACATATATACTTAAATATAATTATATGAATAAATTATTCATATAGTTATAAATATAATTATATACTTATGTATATATATGTATATGTGTGTTTCACACACATCCTGAAAACAAAAAAAAACTCTGATTTGTAGCATTTGTTAATTTCTGTGATGTGAATTGCATTAAATTACTGAACATGGAGCTGGACAGAGGCACAAAATAAGCTCTTAAAAGCCAGCACAAGCTGGCTCCCAACATTCCCCTGAATATAAACACCTTGTTGCGTGATAACTGCCTTCTTTAATGCTGAAATATGTATTTGAACAATATATTTTGAGAACTGAATACTAAGCATAAAAGTAAGCAACACAAAGCATGTGTTTTGACTCTTGTTGATTATGTTCTTTACATCAAATTATTTTTCAGTTGTCCTCTTTTACACCCCTTACCAAATACACACACACAAGTGCATCTCTTCATACACACCCACCTAAATTCTGTTAAGTTTTTAAATGAAGGCCAGGCATTATGTTATCATATATAAGTAGATAATACTAAAATGTGGCAGAAATGTGCTCTTTCACAAGTCATCTGTTCTATCAAATTTGAAATTAGGAGAGTTTCCTCAAACAACTGCATTTCTTAAGAGTTCTACATTTTTAAGCCCTTCCTTGTGAGAGTGTCTCTGTGTGTACCCAAACTTTACTTCAATTAGTTGCTTATCAAAGGAAGTAGGGCTGGAAAAATCCCCAAACTATTAGATCATCAAGTCTGGGAATGATATAAATTTGATATACTCAGAAATCCAAAAAGCTGCACACAGTAATTTGGTATTTAGTCAATCACAGAAAGGCTACAACGCGTTAACTGTTGACTGAATGATGAGCATCAAACACGGAGTGTAATTAACACAGACAGAAGCTTACTGCCAACAACAGTTTGAAACAATTTTAGCCCTCTATTTCCTGCCAACTTTGATATATAAAGAACCCTTCGTAGCATGATTGAGGAAATTTGTTTTTGCATGGGGATTTCAGCTTGTACCCCAGAGCCTCCAGAACACTGTTTCTCACAGGATAGGAACTTAATGGGTATTTGTTGAATTGAACCAGATCTACTTTTCTTTTTTTAAATTAGTCCTCAGACGCCACAATTCTTGTTAGTAAATTCTCACTGAATTTCATAAACCAGTGGTAGTATGTTCCCTCATGTAGTCAGTGCGACTTTTAGGCTCATGAACATTATCCAAAAGATAAAAGACAGTGACAAATGCCTATTTTATCTCCTCAAAGGAAAACTTATACAAAAAGCGTTATTGGCAATTAGAATTGTGTGCTGACCCAATAACCGATCTGTGCTCTCAAACGGGCAAGAAGCAATTTCTACTCTTTTCAGCTCGATGCTATCCATGAACAAGTTTTTCTCCTATAACTGGAAGCAGTTCTGCCCTGCTACCTCCCTGAGTCCTAGGCAGTCAGCTTGAAGTTTGAGCTGTGAGCCAGTAGGGTCTGGGCTCGGAAAAGAGGATGTGACTGAGTGAGCTGCAAGTAGATGCTTTTGTATGTTTGAGTGTGTGCATATATGCGTGTGGGAGAGCGTGTCAGAAAGCCAAACACTGAAACGTATATCATGTATCCACATTCATAGAAATAATTTTCAAAACATAGCTGTTATCTGTGACCCTTCATGTATTTAGGCCACAATTCAAAGTCCTAATCACAGCAGACAAGACCTTTCATGAAACGTCCCCGTGTATCATTTTGGCCTCACTTATTTCCACTTCTTTCTTTCCACAGAGCAGTGATGCTGAACTACTTGCAGTTCTTAGACGCAGTCAGGCTTCCTCCCACTGTGTATTGCAGGTACTGCCCTTGCTGCTGAACTATTCCTTCCTATCCCAACGTGCTCCCCCAGCTCCTGCCGTAGCTTGGTTTACTACACTAATTCATTCTTCAAAACCCAGTTCTGATGTCTCTTTCTTGTGATGGGCATTTAGTGCTCATCTTCATAGGTCCTCTTGCATCCTTTAATACAGTTATCAGGATTACAGTTGTCTATTTGTAAGCCTGCCTGACACCCCTGTAGGCTGTAAGTTTCTTGAGGGAGAGATCAATTCTTCTATCTTTGTATTCTCAGGACCTAGTGCAGCACTTAGCAAATAGTAGGTACTTCATAAATAAATAGTAGGTACTTGATGAATTATTTGGAAATGCAAAGAGGTTAATGAACAAATGGTTTTTCAATGGGATATTCATATACTCATTCTTCATCTGCTTTTATTGATTAGGATTTTTTTGTTGTAACAGAAAAAAAATCCTCAAATTCACTTAAAAGAAAAACAGGATTTTACTGGTTCAAATAACTGAGAATCAAATTTGAAGTTAAGAGCAGTGTTAATTATGGGTATTTCTGGATCTATGTCTCAGATGAGTCCATCTGGAATCTGTCTTTTCCTGTCTATTTCTTTTTTTTTCCCCCTCTGGTTCGATTTTCTTTAGCAAGCACGCTCCATGGGACAGGAAAAGATGGTTCTGGTGGATCTAGGCTTACATAGTCTCTCACAGTTATTTCAGAAGGATATGACTGAGTGTCTACAGCAGTTTACCCAAAATGAGGGTATTGTGCTGCTTGGGTTCCAGCTCACCTTCGGACTAATCACTGCCCAGAGTGATGGAGTATTCTGATTGGTCAGTGTAGGTCACATGCAGCTCCTGTGGAAAGTAGGGCTTCTTAACTGAAAACTTCCTGAGGGACAGTTCTTGGGGGTAGTTCCCAAAAGATATGATATGGGGAGTAAAAATTGTAATAGGCATCTTTATACTATTGTTGATTTTGTAATATGATCAATATGTATTTTTGGAAAGCTTGGCAAGTGTCCAGTTTAACTCCTTTTTTGCACCTTTTCTAGGCCCACTGAGATGCACCAAGATTGATATAAAATGAATGAATGGAAGATGCTCAATTTTCATGTTCTTAGATGCTGACCTTAGGTGTATAATTTTCTGCCTGTGTCTTCCTCCTTAATACACCCATTTCTCTTTTCCTTTCTTTTTAAAACAATCTCTTATTTTAGAATAGTTTTATTTTACAGACAAGTTGCACTGATAGTATAGAGAGTTACGATATAACCTTCACTCAGTTTTGCCTGTTATTATCTTCCATTCATCACAATTAAGTAATCAACATTGGTACATCCCATTAACTAAACTCCACTGTTTTTTCAGGTTTCCCTAGTTTTTCTCTAATGTCCTTTTTTTGTCCTGGTGTCTCATCCAAAATACCACTTTATATTTAGTTATCAGATCTTTCTAGCCTCCTCCTGTTTGTGACAGCTTCTCAGATTTTGTTTTTGATGACCATGACCATTTTGAAGAGTGTTGGTCAGATGCTTTGTAAAATGTCCCTCAGTGTGTGTTTGTCTGATGTTTTTATCATGGTTAAATTGGGGATATGGGTTTTGGAGAGAAAGACCAGAGAGGAAAAGTGCCATTGTCATCTCATCATACCCAGGATATATACAAGCAACATGGCTTATCGCAGTAGATGTTAACTCAGTCACTTGGCTTCTCTGCTGGCCAATTTCTCTGCCCTCACCTCTTTCTCCATACTCTACTCTTTGGAAGCAAACCACTAAGTATAGCTCATACCAGAGATGGGAAGGCAAGCTCTACTTACTTGAAGGGAGGAGTAGTTACATAAATTATTTGGAATTCTCCTTTGTGGGAGATGTGTCTCTTCTTTCCTATCTATGTAGTCTGTTATCTATTAATATCAGTATGGACTCATAGATATTTATTTTATATTTTGGGTTATAAAAAAATACAATACTCTTTATTGTGCTGCATTTTGTTCCAGATTTGGCCATTGGGAGCTCTTTCAGGTTGCATCCTGTGTCCCTCTGACATGTCCCTATCCTTTTGTTTCTTGAGCTCTTCCTTATTTTCTGCCTTTAAAGATGGTCCATTCTCATCTTATGTCATTCCTGCCCCAGTCCTAGAATCAGTCATTTCTCCAGGGAGTTTAGGTTCCTTTTATTGGAGAATGACATTAGAAACGAAGAGCTGGGTGCTGGGTTTAACTGTTTTTAGGGGATAGCATTGCTTCTCAGCCCACTCAGCTGACAGAGCTAGGAAGTATATGTGTATATACTAACTCATTTTACTACTTCCTTTAAATTCCCTTGTCTTTTCCCTTTCTCCTCAATTTATGTTTATACATTTTCTTCCAGTTCGATGCACTATTCATTTTCTCGAGGCCTCCAAATTTGTCTCTACTTTTTGGTTATGCATTTAGTGTTTTTTGTCCTTGATTCAGTGATTATGAGAAGTAATATATTCAGCTTGAGCAAGAGACTGAAATATCTCTTCCTCTGCTCTGTCCTCGCAGACTGTGCATTCTCTCCAGGACTTATGGGCAACACTCAGATGCTATATGCTACTGGACACAAAAACAAGGTTTTCTTTCTGGACCTTATTTTGAGAAGTTTATAATCTAATTATATTTCTCACATGTAAAAATATGTAATTTTGACTAAATAATCCATTTTAAATTTGTGGTGAAATGATAAAGTATTTTGTGTCAGAGAGCTGGATCAGTTTGTATTTCAAAAATTCTGCTTCTGCAAAGGTAGAATATTCTTTGGAATTTCTGTTGCTGTTGGGAAAGAAGATGGGTTATTTGAAGGAACATGTGAAGAAAACTATGTCAGAGTTAGAAGTAGATCTAAGAAATTTTCTGAGGACGTATTTCTTAATTCTTTTTCTTTCTTTTTTTTTTGCCATGAGGAAAAAGAGGATTTATAAAAGACTTGAGAGGAATTTAAAACACCAAACCATGGTAATAAAATGCTGTATGAGAAAGAAAGTGAGGGTTGTTCTCAGAATAACTGCACTGAAGGTAAACCTCAGACAAATAAAGGAGGCAAATGCAAATGCCTAAGATGAAAGATTCCCCCTCCCCTGCTCCCACACTGCCTCTTGCTGTCAGAGCAGACATCAGGAATGTCAAATTTTGAAGTGTTAACACAATAGAACATTTGATAAATTGTCTTCAAGGACAAGTCCTAGGATTCTATGACCAGGAAGTGAAAACTGATCAGGATTACGAGCTTAATGTGGGCTAGGAGTGGAGGCTGGGGATGAGGGGAGTTTGCAGGGAGGGGGACAATGGAAAAGGATTAGTCAAAAATGATTCCAAGTTACCAGGGCTGGTGAGTTGGAAAGAGTGGTGTCAGGCTGGAAACACTAAAATTGGCAGTCACGAGTATAGCACTCATTCAACCCAGGTGGTAATAGCCAGACATAATGGGTTCAAACCCCACACAAGTTACTTAGCCCTTGTATTCTGTTTCTTCATCTGGAAGGTGGGGAGGGTAATGGCTGTGTTGATCTCATAGGATAATTGTGAGGATTTTATGAGTTAATATATGAGACCCTTAGAACATTGATGAGCACATATTTCCTATATCGTAATTTTAAATCATTATTATCTTTATATATTGAACACCTTGTGCAAGATGCCCTACCAAATACTAAGAATTACAAAAGGTATTCCAGGTAAGGTTCCTCTCATAATCTTTACCAGCAAGCCCTCCTAAATTCTCTCCATCCCACACTTTTTGGTGATTTTGTGTTTTGCTGTTGCTTTAAGGAAATAGCCTATCTGTTCTACATATGCCTCCTCCTATTGTTAGGCAATTTTTATAAGATAACCACATCTGGCTGTTCCTTAAACTAGGAAGTATATGTAATTCTATGAAAACATTGGCTGGGAGTGAAAGTAGGATCTAAGACAATAGTAGTTTGATAATGAAGAACCTGGTTTACTTTTCCTGGAAGAAAGTAGGGTATTTTTGTGCTAATATTTTCAAATAGCAGTATCTTCGGATGATCTGAGGGTCTTTAAATAAGATTGCCAATTGATTAACAAAATTATTGAAAGCACAAAACAGTGAAAGCACACTGCACATATAAAAATAGCTATTTAGACTATATAATATGAACAGACCAGCCATGATGTGGCATTTTAAAACTTTTAAATATTTTAATTTCACATAACATTAGAAAATAATGGAAAAAATGCTAACAATTAAATAAAAAAAGAGTGAGCACTCATTACTTGTTTGAATTTATAAACTTGGTTGAAAGTCCAAGACTATTGCTAAGCCTATTTTTCTAGTTGTGGGTCTATGGGCCCATTGATTAACCTCTCTTTGTCTAGTAGTAGGGGAGCAAAAAGATAAAATTGTCATGTTTCTACTTTTCAGGAATACTGTAAGATTTAATGAGAAGATAGTTTTGAATCTCTTTGAGACCTCAAATAGATTTTCTTTTCTCTTCTTTTTTTTGCATAGGCAAGCACTGGAAATCGAACTTGGGTCTCCAGCATGGTAGGTGAGAACTCTGCCTGCTGAGCCACCATGGCCCACCTGTCAATATGTTTTAAAGTAGAAATTTAGTTTGTGTTAGTAAACAAAAATAGTACTTATAGCTTTGTAAAAAGTATACACTTATGACTTATATGTGCTACTTTTGTTAAACCTAAAGAGAAAATCAAGAAAATAGCTTTTAGCTTCAAATAAAAATTGATATCTTTCAATAGTTCAAAAATAGTAATTTTTATTAGTCTTCATCCCAAATTAAGGGCTAAAAAGATGTTTGGGAATCTAAAATACAACAATGTTGGCATTTTCAAAGATTTTCACGTTAACATAGAAACACTAACACAAAGGCCTCTCATGATCCCCTTGATTCATAAAAAGAAATCCAAAGTATTTCCTTTTGCGAGGTTTAATTTTAGCGTACTATTATTATTTTTTTTTTTGGTGTAGTATCTTTTAAGAAATTTGATTTTGCACTAGGAAATTTCACTGACTTCTCCCATCCCTGAACTCTTCTTGCTTCTTATAAAGACTTTCAGTGGGATGAATTTCAAAATTAATCCAGGCATTTAAGGGCAGTTGGGCTCTCTGTGCGTGAATAATTATTCAAGTGAGTACTATTTTAAAAAGCTACACATTAGTAACTTGGAAGAGCCAGAGAGAATGAACCACTTTTCAGAACCTGCATGACAATTTTGAAAATTAAACCCAGTTAATAGAAAAAAATGCTAAATCAATGGCCATAAAATTTAATGGGTTTATAGCAGTCTTAACACAGTAGGACTGAATTATCATGTTAATTTAATTTCCATTTCTAAATGAACCAGAAGGCACAATAAAGGTCAATTAACCAGCTACCTTCCCTGTCTTCTTTTTCTTTTACTGCTGGTTTTAAATCACATTCAGCCCCAAAGCATTCACACTGCTTCTGGAAACTCATTAGTTTTTCTTGAAATTAAAACAAAAAAGAAAAAAAAAAGGAGAAACAAAAACTAACAACTAACCATGTGCTGAGAACAACCACTGAGACTGTTCCACAATTAGGGGGATATATATATTCAATGAAAAATCTTTACTATTATCACATTAAAGCTACGAACTTTGTCACATCAAGCCTAGGGAAACACACAAGTTAAAGGTCTCAGTTATGGTGTTTACCAAGCACTTATCTACACTGAGAAAGCTGTGTGTGCTACTCGACATTTATGAGGTGATTAAGGAAGGAAACTCCATCTGTATTATGTGTCCATGGTTTGGACAGTGAAAATCTCAAGTTTTATATGGCCTGCATTTTTAGCGTTGGAATGTGTCATTTTATACTAATAGGTTTTTATTACTTTTATTGTATTCTGTTATTCAATAGAAAGAGAGAAAAATACGCGAATTTCCTCCCCTTCAACAGCAAGAAAATTCTGTCCTTGGTTTTGGTGCAGTTGATTCAAGGTTGCAATGGTTTGCCTGTAATTTGAATCCAATGTGGCTCAAAATCCTAAAATCTTCTGGTGTTTTCTAATGATACAAACAGCATTGGAGCATTCGGAGAGTGAACAATATATATTTTTATTTTACAAAATCTTCAGTCACTGAAAATTAGCTTCTAATTCCAATGTTTGCCACATTTTCCATAGTGGTTTGGTGATACTGCTAAAAGATCATAATCTTGATCTCAACTGCTTACCTTAGGAAACCTGTCTAAAATCAAATGAATAATGCATATATACTATCTAACATTTGAATACTTGCTAGCGCTCAATAAATGTTTCTCTTTTTGAGTATAAAATAGAAAAATGGAACATGTTATTTGAAGTTTAGTTGCTTGGAATTATTTCATAGAATTATGAAACTTTAAGAAAGCAGTGTCTCCAGTAACCTTGTTTAACCAGTTCAAAAACCACTGAAGTGTACTTAGGCCAAAAAGTTTACAGTTTTTACTATGTGACTAACATCTATCTTTAGATCACATAAAATTTAAGTCACCTTTCGTTTGATAAAAATCTGCCCGCTTTCTGCCTCTTTATACCTAAGACTGTTTTAATTAATTAACCAGTTCATTTCTGAAAGCCATACTTAGGATTTAATGCTCTAATGACTATATCTGGACTTAAGTGAAAAAGATGTTGCATGCAGAGACAGAGTGGGGGCATATATTCACAATGTATAGATTTGGCGAGTAAACATATAGTCATGGATGTGATTGATTTTGCAAGGTGTCTTTTTTCTCCGATAAATTGTCGACAGAATCCAACCTTTCTTTAAATTACATCATGTTTGATCTACTTTGAAAGTTCCTGTAATAGAAGAGAAAAAATTGAAATTGTGACTGCAATTCTCTAAATATCAAATATATTAAAATGACTTTTGCTGATTCCATTTGTACAATGAGCTGGGTTTTATGATATGGAAAGGATTTGTTGTGGTCTTACTCCTGGTCTTTCTTCAGATTGCCACTGGGGTTGCACAAATAAAGCACCCAGTCTGTCTGCTGAACAAACAATACTGATCTCTTCTCCTATTCTTTCACCCTCCTCCTTCCCTCTCTACTATAGCTGTGAGCTCCAGAGTACAACTCTAGGAGTAAATGCAAAGCAGTTGCCTGCTCTGACTTCTTCCCATTTGCTAACAGTTTTCTAACAATTGAGGAGAATGCCATGTTATGGTGGAGTATCAAAAGTTATTGCTGATTATCTGAATGATACCATATCATCTGACATAATGATTCCCCTCCTCTTTTTATTGAGAATGAAGAGACTGTTATGAGCAGTACACTATGTCCTGAGTCAAATCACTGAACTCTTGATATGATTTAGCTGTTAGATTCACTGGAATAACTGGACTGTGACTGACCAGGTGCACATAGACAACATAAAGAAGCAGGTCTTGGTACGTGAATAGGATAAGAGGAGAAGGGAGAAGAAAAATGGTAGCAAAAGGAAGAACATAAGAATGAGAAGGTGAGAACTAGAGAGCGCTATGGCAATGTATGCCCTTCATGAACTGCACTGGTAGGACAGAATTACCCAGTCCAGTGTTTGTACAGCTGAGCCAGCGCGCGCGCGCGCACACACACACACACACACACACACACACACACACACACACACACACTCACACACACACCCTGCTTTTGGACCCCAGCCAGCATTACTGCTGGTACTACTTCCTATGATACAGTCAAATGATTCTCAGGTCCAAAGATAATTTTTGAGTTTGGAACTTTCTGTCTTGAGAGCTTCAAGGAACTTTTTTCTAGATGAGAGGCTATGGGTATCTAGTCCTACTCTTGTCCAGTATCTCATGAGCCCATGTCTCCTAGGAATTATCTCATCAGAATATGTGAATGGTATTGACAGCACCTCTGACAATGGGCTGTGTGGCTTTGGGAAGTCATTTCACTTTTCTGGGCCCTGATTTTCTCAGTTGTGAAAGGAGGAGTTTGGCTTTGATCTTTAAGAAACTTCTAGCTCCAACGCTCTGTGATTTTCTGAGCTCCATTTCAAGTACTGGGCAAGATTGGAAGGCAGGATCAAAATGCTCCAGCTTTCCCTCTTTCTTTCAGTTTACCTCTCTTGTTCAAAGTTAATTAATGAAACTGATTTTTTTTCCAAGGAAGTTGTGCATGTATGCATGTGTGTATGTGCGTATGTATATACATATACACATATATATTCTATAGTAGCTTGAAATATTAGTAATGGTATTAAGAGTCCTAAAGGAAGAATTTAGATATTGTCCAAATAAAATGAAATAATAAAGTTCTGTTTCCTGACCTTCCCTATAATCTGTAGAAGCTGTCAGTTGCTTTCTTTTACTGAGATGGATCTAGTGAATGTATAGATGTGTGTTTGTTTCATCCCATCCTGTCAGAAAAACTGGAGAAAAATGGTACTCATTACCCACTAGGAAACATCTATACATTTCTGTAGTGTACTATAAACATTTGGCGGTGTTGGTGGTGACAATAGTAGATCTTACAATTGTACCTCTCAAAGAGAACCCAAAGGAGGAAGGATTCTGATGCTTTCATAAAATGAGCCAAGCGACTGACTGGTAAAGGAAAACACAAATTTGCTACCTAGAGGGACTTACTTTTCTCATTAAAAAGATGTTTGCTAAGAATGTGGAATGGTGAGAAAAATCTTGGGATCGTTTACTTTTTTGACCTTTCAAGCAAATGAATAAATAGGTGATGCTAATACAGAGTGGGTGAGTGTCCTTCCCTCTCTCTGCGGACTCCCTGGAGCCCCTGTCAGTAAGCAGTGTTAGCGACTGAGAAAAATAGGCCAGGCCAGCAGCAGACCGGCCTTTCTGTACAGGGAGGGGAGCCACTGGGTCCCTCTGAGCTCCCTCTGTCCATGAGCGGAACAGCCAGAGCAGGAGGGACACAGGTGACAACCCCAGGCCTAATGGCTCTCTCTCTATTTTTATTTCTCAGCTGGGGGTTGAATGTTCTCATTTTATAGTCACTTGTCCTTTTCAACTCTGAGGAAGGAGAATGATTTCTCCCTCCCCCAACTGAATTCTCTGTATTTCTTGTTCTTTGTTCCAGAAGAAAAGAAAAACAAAACTCTAAGATTATTCCTCTAAGAATTTTGTTACATTCAGAGAACTGCAAGTGAATGTAGCCGACCCCTGTGTGATGTGGAGCTCTCCTCACCTTCTCCCTGCCCAGCGTTTAGTCAAGCCATAGAGGAAACCTGCAGTCTGGGGAGCAGGGAGGTATGAGGATGACCCGGTAAGTACAGAAATATGACAGTGTGATGTGCTTGAGAAACGAGTAGATAATCCTTAACCCTCGGGACTCCACCCAGGCTTTTCACTGTGATCAGTACAACAGCATGGGTACTCATTTCTTCATTTGTTTGTTCAGATACGTACATATAGAATCAATTAGATGAGCTTCTCTGTATCAGTTGCCTGGAACTAAAACTTGAATGAGGCCTAGTCCCTAGCATCCAATATATCACTCTACCAATGGAAGACACTCAAAATAATGAGAGCCATGATTTGTTGAGGCTTACAATTTGAAGGGCACTGGCTAAGTGATTTATATGCATCATTTCATTTAATTCACTTGATGACCCCATTTTTTTTTTCAGATTAGACATTAAGATTGAGTTCTGGGTGTCTTGCTCAGGATCAGAGAGCTAGTAAATGATGGAGGCAGATTTGAACTCAGGGCTGTCTTACTTTGGAACCTCCCATAAGGAGAAAGTGTTAAATGCAATGCTCGCTCGAGGCATCAGAGAAGAGGGATTTGAACCCCCATTAGGGGTTCAGGGAAGGCTTTGTGGAGACAGTAGCTCCTGAGTTTAGGTTCAACTATGGACCTGAAATAGTGGAATGAGGTACTATTAGATATTTTAGGCACAAGGGATAACCTGTGAAAACCACAAGTATGTGTGAAGAATTCCAAGTACTTTGTAGTTTCTGAAACATCACACTCAAGGCAAGGAGTGGTGGGAGATGAGCTTGGAGGGTTGGGATAGGGCCAGATCAAAGTCATATTTTAGATTCTACAATGTAGAAGATGTCAAATGATGAACTTATACCCTATGTAGTGGTTCAGGTGAAATGTGATTGGGGCTGGACATTGCAGGTGCAAAAGGGTGTAAGGCAGGGAAAAAAGGAAAGAGCTGATAACTGATTGGATGGATACAGGGGATGAGAGAGATGTAGAAGGATGTAGGATGCCTCTCAGACTTCTAGCTTGGTGATTGGATGGATGGACATGCTAACAATTTATACAAAGGATTTGCAAGGAGAACCAGGTTTAGAAGAAGGATGTTGAGCAATTTTATTCTTCACGGGTCTAATGGTAATAACAAGATATTACTATTAAATTTTTCTATAGTGGGTCAGAAGGCCAAAGCATAGATTTCTTACTGTGTTTTTTAGTTAATTATTAATTATCATAATTTAATAAAGAAGAAGCATCTTTCTTGCCTGGGGGAAATTAAATACATTGGCTATAATCTCATAAAATGGAATTGTCAGCCACAATTTTATGGATACTAATTATAATAACAACCATTTATTTAGCATACAAAGGGTCCAGATATTGTTCTATGTACTTTACCTATATCACCTCTATTCCTCATGCCTCTGGGGATTTTTGGTTCAAAACCTAAGAGATGTTCCCAGAGGTTTGTTTATGTCCTGCTGTGGATGGAGGCCTTCTGGTGGGGTCTTCCAGGGATGACTCAGAACATGGTACAACCCCTACATCCTGGTAACTGAGATCCAGGGAGACAGCCTTGTGAAAGTAAGCCAGAGAGAGCTGTTTTGCTACAAGGCTTAGAACTCTGAGTAAGGGTGGATCTTGTACTTTCTCCAGACTCTCTAGGTTGGTGTTCCAGCAATGCTAATTAGAAGCTGTGAATTTTCATAGCAGCATTGTTCATAATAACCCCAAACTGGAAACAATCTAAATGTCCTTCAACTGGCAAATAGATAGACAAAATAGATTGACATATAGTGGAATACTATTGAGCAAATAAAAAGGAAGTCATTACTGACATTTGCTACATCATGGACGAACCTCAAAAACATTATGCTAGGTGAAAGAAGCCAGACACGAAAGGCTGAAATATTGTATGATTTCATTTGTCCAAGAAAAGGCACATTTGTAGAGATAGAAAGTAGATTAATGGTGGCCTGGGGCTAGGGATGGGGAAAGAGATGAACTATAGATGGGTGTGAGGGATCTTATTGGGATGAAAATGTTCTAAAATAAATTTATGGTGATGGTTGCAAATATTTGGTAAAGTATTAAATTATATAAAATCATATAATTGTATACTTGAAATGACTGAATTTTGTGATAGATAAACTATACTTCATTCAGTAAGTCTCCTAAAAAAAAAAGAAGCCATGTTACCCTCCCCAGGTTATTGAATCCTTTTTTGTCAACGGGTTCTCCATTTTCTCATCATTGGGTGATGATGAGATTAAATTAAGATAATTAAAATAAGGTTAATCCTTATTTTAATTAATCTTTGGGCAGCATTTGACAAACTTTATCATTCACTCCTTCCCTCCTCACTATTCCCCACTCACTTTTTGGGAAATACTTTCTTTACTTGATTTCTTTGACATTGAACTCTCCCTGTTTGGGAGTTCCAGAGTGCGGACATCAGCTCGGTTGTTTCATTCGTGAACTAATTATCCAGCTCAGTGCCTGTGGATGCATCCTCACTCAACCTCTGCTATTACTGATGTTGGGATTATTAGGGGTTATGACTGGATAATTTATTCATTTAGGACATTTCTCTGACACTTGAATAACATTCTAGGCTCCTAAACTCTATTGGGCTTTGTTATCAATCCTTTCCCATCAGTTTACTTCAGAAAGTCTTCCCTATTCAGTTTTCAAGAGACACCTCTCCTGATTTTCCAATGCAGTAGAAAATTAATTTTATTTTTTGTGTTTTGTCTGTCTATTCAGTAGAATTTTTGTAAGGAAGAATGTAGTGGATACTGAGATGAGGTGTTGAGATCTCACTTTAGGACTGAAGGGCTTATTCTTCTAGCGGCCCAATGTCAGCCCCCTTCCTGGGCAGCCTTCCTTTGATAACCGATCAACAAAAACTCAAGTCTTGGGACATCTCTGAAGGACCACCTAACTTCAGGGCTTCTCTTGGGCTCATTGGAGACCTTCATTGAGAATCCATTCAACCCAGCTTCTCCCTGTGGCCATTTTTGCTGCCCTCCCTTCCTTTCCACAGGTGTCAATTATAGGACCACACCCTAATAAACCTTATTATGCTAATTTCCATCTCAGAGTCTTCTTCCTGGGGAGATGAAACTATGGCAGAGGAGATGAAATTATGAACTCAGTTAGCCATCTTGAGCTTATAACTCTAAGCAGTGCTTTCACACTGCTTATTTTGAGATCATGGAACTTTTCTGGAATATGCTAAAATCTATGAATTCTTTCCATCTAAAAGTTGAAATTTATTCTCTTCTGCAGTGCCAATTCACTCCTCTTGGAGTTCGATCAGAGGTGTCAGGCTCAGCCTGCCTCCCAGCTTCTTTCTCCTCTCTTCTCCCCACAGTTGTTACTCTCTGGCTCTCAGGTGTGAGCTCAGGATCCAATTTCCAGGGCCAAACCTGACCCTAGGTAGAGCACTCTTAACAGCTTATTTAAGGTTCTCCTGTTGCAGACTTTAAGATGAGGATTTGTTTTAGTGATTTTTGAAGGAAGCCCTCCCCAGGAGAAAGGGAGAGGGAGAAGTAGAACTGGGAAGGGAGGAAGCCAGGCAAGGTTAAGATTACAGGCAGAGTCCCTTGGAGAGTAGCTTTGCTTGATCTTGCAGAAGAACTCTGGGATGTAACTTATACCACAGAATCTCTCCACCTGAGGCAGGGGAATTGTGCTTTCATATTTATGGACCCAATAGTTTGACTGTATGTGGTGGGATGGGGAAGGAGGATATAAACTCCCAGCATATCTTTCTGCCCATGTGCGGCAAAGCCACTCCAGTAGCACGAGGTTTGTCCTCCGAAGAATATTCACAACTACTGGTTGGATGCTAGAGCACACAGAAGCCACAAAAGAGGCATACATAGTAGTAGGAAGGATCTGAGGAGATCTCAGTGGAGCAATGACATTGCCTACTGCATAGCTCCATCACTATTCATCCTTGTCTGGAGCTTGACGCCAGGCTCCAATTTTGATAGTCAGTCCTGACAGTATGGTTTTGAAAACTGCCTTACAAATAGTCTGTTTCTACCATAATAGACCTTGTAGACTAATTTTGTGTTGAACTGCATTCCAATAAGCCTGTTTGAATGAGTTAGTTGCAAAATGTCCCATCAGATAATGAAATGAGTTAATCTTTTTATAGAGTTGCTTCATATTTGTTATCTAAATACTGAAGAGTTTTTGCCAAAAGCAGCAATCCTGGCATTGGTCTAATTGATATTGAGCTGTTCCTCATGGCAGTAATTGCCCAAGAAGCTTAGTTGTTCCTTTATTGATATTGAGCTGCTCCTCATGACAGTAATTGCTCAAGAAGCTTAGTTGTTCCTTGAGACCACTCTCAGAATGATAATAGGACCATGTCATCAGCATAAGGGAGGATGCTCTGATAGGAGGTCATGTATCCAGGTTATCAAAAGATGAATCCAAAAGATGAAATTAAAGAGGAGGTGGGATAGGACATATATGCCTTTTGGGACTGCAGTCTGTTCTGTCAAGATCCATTTTGATCCCTTTGTTGGTATTTCAATAAAGACTGAATGACCATTAAGATCCAGGGATCAATATGAAGATCATACAGCTTTGCCCATAAATGGTTTCTGTCTATAAAATCAAAGGCTGACAGTAGAGTAATAAAGTCTATAAGTCTCAAATTATTTTTAACCATTTTTTTCTAATAGATGAAATAGAGTGAGTAGTAGTCCATAGTAGAAAAGCTCTCTCTAAAATATTTGTGCTCTTCCTGTAGGATATTATACTGAGAGATCCAGATACGCAGTTGTGGACAAGCAAGCAGGCATTGATTTTTGAAAGCATATTCTGAAAAATACTGGATAGTAAGAGAAGATAGAAGGCTGTTCCCTGTATTAATAGCAGACTATACTTTGGGTTCCTTTTGCAAAAATTTTGCTGTATGTGATTAAGGCAATTTTTGCGTGGATTGGGGTCTACAATTTGCAATTTATAATAGGTAAGAAAAACTCTCCGTGAGGCATAATTTAACATAAAGTCATTATTTGAATGAAGTTTAATGAGTAGAGGCACAGGATTTGAGCTAGATAAAGTTCTAGGGTTCTTAAGGCATGGGTGAATTAATGGAGTTCTAAAAATAAGAAAGAAAGAACACCTGTTACTGAGTTCACTTAATACAGGTACATGTCCAAGCAGACAAGTACTGAGATCCATGTGGACTAGAGCAGGGTAACCTGACTAAGGAAAGGACAATAGAGGGAGAAAGAGGATGAGAACCAAAGTTCTTAGAGAGTGCTTGGGGTCAAAGTCAGGGAAACAAAGGTCAATTATCAAGTCAAAGGCAAGGAGAAAGTGCAAAGCTGAAAATGAAGAAAAAGGCAAAAACCAACATTCATCTAAGAATTCTTTTGTCATTACATCAATAGGTCAAAGAAAAGTCTTGACAGATATGGAACAGCCATTTGCCATTTTTCCTAATAATTACCTTTAGTGAAGTATATATAGAAACATTTTTCTTAAGATAAAGAATATCTGAAACCAATAGACAAACTCATGTTTGAAGGAGAAAACTTTGAGGTGTTCCCATCAACTTAAAAAAACAGAGAAAGATACCTGTTATTAACTAGCATTGGTTGGAGACTATAGTCAATGAAATGAGCTGAGAATAAAGAAAGGATGTTTACATGTTGGGACTTAGATGATGTGGCAGCCACGGAGGTGTGCTACTTGAGTTGCATAAAGAGAAAATTTGCTCCTTTCAGCCACAAGAAGTGCAATTAGATGACAACCTCCAGCTGTTGACAACTTTAGGATGTACCTCAGCTCCCCAGGCAACCGCCAAACAATGACTGACCATTTCTGCTCAATCAGGACATCTCCAACAGGTGGTTTTGCTCTTGAGCTCCAACTTGGGTTGGTCAAGACTTTGCCAGGTCTGCATTATAGTTTGACCTCCCATGCCTAATTTTGCTTCCTTCCAATTTTATCTTTCATATAAACACATAAATTCACCCCCATAAACTTCTTTACTCCTAACTTCACTTCAGGGTCTTTCCAGAAAATTCAATGGACATTATTTGTACCAGTAGTTCAAGTCACCAGGAGGTAAGATAGGCTTTGGGAGTGGATCTTTTACTGCCTGATTGCCAATACGTATCTATTGCTGGGAGATACACGGTCACACCTCTATTCTTTGTCAAGAGATGGCAGTCCAGGGTGGTGCAAAGGTAGTTCAGTGGCATGCCGGAGACCCAGGTTTGATTCCCGGAGCCTGCCCATGCAAACAAACAAACAAAAAAAGATGGCAGTCCAATTGATAAAACTAATGGAATTGCCTGGTTGTTCCTAAATTGCATTGCTGCCCTAGAGAGTGATAATGAAAAGTCAAGTGCAGTTAACAAATAATTGAATATTAGATGTGAAGGCCAGAGGGTCTCTTTAGCAGCTTACAGAGCCCTATTTCCTGCAAGTTGTGAGTAGAGCAAGCTGAAGCCTAAACTCAGGATTTAATAGTTAGAGTTGCCAAGCTACTAAGATGATGGAATGGTCAACCTGGTCTGCCAAGATCAGGGTTTGTTTTGGAGAAACCTAGACCCTGACACATGAGAGGGGGATATCTAGATTGAGCACCCCAAAGATTTTTGCTCCCCAGGCTTGAATCCTCAGAATTACAGAAGTGGTCCACCCATTCCTAAAAAAACTAGCTAGATCTTCTCCTATGTGGGGAAACAGTAGGCAAACCTCTTTCTTGGAAGTCAACAGACCTGATATACTGGGCCTGATTAGGGATGAAAGGGAGTTTCAAAGATTAGCCAGCATCAAGTCATAGGAACAAGAGAGAGTACCCAGGCACTGGATTTGGGGTTGACTGGATGGATACTAGATAAAAGTGAGTTAATTAGCCTGAGGACGTTCTCTCAAGGTGGGATTTAGCATCTTGACTAAGATCCTGGAAGCCCACAGGAAATAATGACCCACAATTGAAATGCCCGAATTACTGTGGCAGATGATAGAAGAAAGGATTAAAAGGTTCAGGCAAGTGGGCATTCGGGAGTAGATAAATTATACCAGGCCAGAGGAGTACATTTCATAAGAAAGGCCAGGTAATTCATGAAGGTCAGGACAGAAAGACCCAAAAATCACTGAGAATTTCATGGGTGTTTGAAAGACAATATACAAATGGACATTAGCACAATCTGTCCTGCAAACAGACTGGGAAGTCAAATCATAAGCTCAATAGCAACCAGCTCAGGAAGCCAAACCACAACGTCTATAGCAATTGTCCCAGAATGGTCAGGAGTTGGTCAATGTCTGCTAGCCTCCCAATTTTTGCCCCTGATTCCTATTCTGGACTATCCAGAGAAAGCAAAGTATGCTCCCCAAGCAATCACACAGGATACCCTGCTTCTAGTTAACCTAGAACTTCCCCATGCCAGCAACCTTCAATCAGAACATACCTGAAGTCTTCCCTTGTTTTTCATTATAAAGCTTTTTCACTGACTTGTCTGCCTTTGATTCTATGCCAAACACTAGGGATGGTGGCTCACTAACTTTCTGTAGCAAGCTCTGAATTTATAGCCTCTGTTTATTCTCATTTGGGTGGTCTTCATTTATTTACACATGGATATCCTCTGCAGGCAAAGCTAATGGTAGGAGAGGCTGTCACAGAACTTGGCTTGTTGATAGTAATGGGAATTACGCAGTGCCAAAGCTATAGAGAACAGGTGTTTACTACTGAATGTCAAAAGCCAAGCAGTTGCAATTTTTGGGACCATTGCCAAAATTGGAGTGGCAGCCAAGAAGAGTTAATCTACAGAGAGTTGTAGAGAGAGAGTTAACAGAATGTAACATTGCTCAGGGTAAAATGGAAGAGGAGTCACAGAAGGTATTGCCTAATATATATATTTAGTCAAAGAAAGCAGCATGGAAGAGCAGAAAGCTGAGGGTGATCACCACAATAAAAAGTCATGATCCCTTTCCCAGTTCTTGGAGACCAGTTTTATGACCAAGAACCCAGGGTCTGAAGAGGTGGCTGGCTCCCTGAAGGAAAGATCTGCCTCACCATGGAAATTACATGTGGTAATGATTCCTCCAGTCCTTCCACAGAGGGACCAATGGTTATTTACTTGAGTGATTGTACAGTGGGGAAAGGGAAATACTAAGACATTTCAAGGACTGCTGGACATGTGATCTGGCATTGATACTTGGAGACCTTAGGCACCATTATGACCCTACTATTAGAGCTGCAGTATAAGAAAAACATGTAATAAATATAGTCCTGATTAAAGTTCAACTTGCAATGGATTCATTGAGTGTATGGTCTCATGCGGGTAGTCATTTCCCCAGCTTCTGAATATATAACTGGAATTTGACAGACTTGGAATTTGGGTCTATGGCCTGTGAGGTAAAAGGTATAAAAGTGGGGAAGGACCATAGGAAGTCTTTGAAACTGCCCTACCTTACCCTTAGCCAAGATAGCAAAAAGCACAAGATAGCAAAAGCAGCATCCCATCATGGGACGGATGGTGAAGATTAGTGCCATACCTAAGGATCTCAGTAATATAGGGGTGGTGGTCCCTATCATATCTCCATTTAATTAACCAGTCCAGCACCTGCAAAAATGAAATGGGCCCTATAGGATGACTGTAGACTACTGTGACCTCTGTTGTACAATATGTAACCCTCGATGTAGTGATGGGACTCTTTTATTTCCTTATCAGAGAAGAGGTCAGAAACAGTTTGCACTCACAAAAATGAAAAGTAATATACATTTGCAACTGTGCCCAGTACTTTAAGTCCCCTGCCCTCTGCCATAATGTGGCCTGAAAAAGATTTAGACTGTTGGGATATCCTGCAGAATATTACATTTATTCCTTACATCAATGGCATTATGCTTACTGGAAGGATGTGCAAAAGGGGGTTAGCAAGCTGGAGGCCTTGTGCTTAGTCCAGAGGGTGGGAGATATATTCTACAAAGATTTAGGGACCTACAACCTTGGTAAGTATTTTAGAGGTCTAGTGATCAGGAGCTGCTGGGACATCTCCAGAGTAGAAGACAACCTGCTCCATCTTTCATCATGCACCACAAAGAAGCAAACACGGTGTTTGCTGGGACTTTTCATGTACTGGAGGGACATATCCTACATCTAGAAATACCACTCTAGTCCATATATCATCTGACCTTAAAGGCTGACAGTTTTTGAGAGGGATCTGGAACAGGAAAGGGCTCTGCAGCAGGTTCAGTTTGAGGTTTAAGCAGCCTGTCATATAGGCCATACAGTCCAGCAGATCTGAGTGACCATGCATCTGGAACTGCCTGACATGGTTGGATTATTTTGGACCCATGAAGTCATATAAATGGCTATATGGCCAATGATAACAATTCATCACAAGATAGAAATGGTATATCAAAGATCAAGGACCAGAGGGTATGAGTAAGCTGATGAACAAGTTGCCCAGATGCCCATGTTATACACCATGGTTACACCAGCACTTCTCCCTCTGCCCAAACTTATGGCCATCTGGGAGGGAATGTCATGAGTATATATAAAAATTGTGGGACAAAGAAACAGCTTAAGATTGGTTTATGGGTGGGTTGGTTTGATTAATGAGTATGAACTGAAAATGGACAGCAGCTGCAATATAGCTAAGGGTGGTCTTGAAAGAGGGCATTGAGGAAGAATTTTTCCATGGTAGAGCTTTGAGCAGTATACTTGGTCAACCACTTGTGTGAAAGAAGTGGCCTGAGGTGAAAATACATAAAAAACTCTGGGTGGTGATGAATGACCTGGATTGTTGACGAGGGTCTAGAAGGGAAAATACTGGAAGAACATAGATAAGAAAGTCTTGGGTTGAGGTGTGTGGTTGGACATATGGAAGCTGGTAGGAAGTATGAAGATTTTTGTATTACATGTTAGTGCTTACCAGAAAGCAGTCACTATGAAAGTGGCACTAACACAACCAAGTAGAAAAAATGACTCAGTTAGTTAACATTGGACAGCATTGGTAATTGGCCAGGTTAGAACTGCCACTGGGCACATGCGTGGTGATTACAAAGGCAGAGATCCAGGTTACACATGGCTCTGGCAGCATGGATTCCCACATATGGAGGGAAATATTGTTACTGTCAACTCTGAATATCCAATCTACCAGCTGACAAATACCAAGATTGAGTCCTAGATATGGTGCTATTCCTCACAAGTAGCTGAGATCAACCAGTTGACTACATTGACCCTTTTCTTCTTGGAAGGGCCAAAAATTTGCTCCCATAGGAATAAATACCCATTGCAGATATGAGTTTGCCTTTCCTGCTCACAGAGCCTCAGCAAGCACCACTGTCTGGAGGCTTACCTGAACCGTAGCCTTTGTACAATACACGAAATGGTGCAGTGGGCCCGTTATCATGAGATCCACTGGTTGTATCACAAGCTGCATCATCCAGAAGCTGCCAGCCTAACAGAGCATTGGAATGGCCTGCTGAAAGTGCAGCTGAAGTGCCAGCTTGGAGACAATGCTCTGCAAATTTGGAGTCTTTTGATTAGAAATATAAGGAAAGATTATCAGGTTTCTATTTAACAAGTGACAAGACTGTTGACATTCTTGGATATAACTGCAGAATCTCATTGGTACTCTTCTGAAATATTGTCTCATAAAATGTAGGAAGGTATAACAAAATTAAATGACCTCTTCACAATCAGTGATAAGAGAACAACAAAGCCAAGCTGAGGTATACGTACTCACTGCCCTGGTATCCCATCAGAGCTCTCTTCCTTGCTACCTGGTACTCCAAACCCTTTTTACCTGTTATTGCTCTAGATAAAATTAATGAATGGCCAACCTTACCGACGATGACATGTTGTGGAACTTTCATCATTTTATTTGCCCCAAATAAAAAATAAGTTATATTTGCTGAAGTTAAGGTTCCACTGAATTCAGTTGTGATAGAAAATTGCTTTTATTAAATGCTGGCCTTTTCAATTGCATAACTTTCCATGGCAATCTTCCAGTTCAGGTCTCCTCTGAATGAGGATATGGAAAAATCATTTCCCACCCTTGCATAGGGTCTCTTGTAATATGCCTTTTAGGGGATATAATAAATATATGAGATGGGCATAAGAGCAAGTTGGGCTTTTTTTCATACAAAAAATTTAATTTGATGATAGTAACATATGTATCTAAGGCATGCTTTGTCTATTTCATTTGGGAGCAGAATCCTTTATTGTGTGATAGGTAGTGCCATGGCCAATATTAATTTGAATCTTAAATTCTTTGGAATATATTCTTACTTCCAAAATGATTTCCTTGCTTTCAACCCAGATGTGTGTGAATTATTATTAATGCCAAATCCAGAAAGAAACACTTCTCTTTACCTATATAGTTATTTGATTCGAAATAGATGGAATCAGTATTGGATGTTTTTTAAAGAGAATGATTACATTCTTAAAGAAATCTGGAAGAGTATAATGCTGCAAAGAGAGGTAATGTTACTTAAGGAAAATTATATATTAACTAGCTAGACCGGTATCAATAAAAAACTAGCTAAAGAAGTTTATCTTCCTCTCAGACTTAAAAATGTATGTTTTTCTATAGGTTTTATTGAAAAAAACATGGTATATTTTATTTGTAATTATTCAAAGATTAGTATTTTAACTCGGGTTTTTAAAAAAAGCTTAAAATTTCCAACTGTGCTATTAGTCTGCTAAAGGGGATAGTCGGTGAAACAAATATTTCCATAAACATATTCTTGCACAGATAGACAGCATGCACAAGTAGAGCCAAAATTTGTCTTGGGGAAATACTACAGGGTTAGGAATGGAACTCTTGTTATTTAAGAACTGTTGCAGAGCTGCCTATGGAATATAGAAAATAATTTAGTTAAGGTTTAATGTCAAATGCCCAAAAGGAACCCCGTTTTCTAAGGAGGCAAGAAAAAGGAAGAAAGGGACTCTCAGGGAATATCAGTGGGTGGTAAAGGTGATTCGACATTTTTCGAGATGACTGAATAATAAATTGCTCTCTGTCTTAAAGGGGAGATAAATTCTCTATTCTCTATTGAGAATTACCACAGTCACTTGGGACATTGTTGACAGAGAAGGCCACGTGGTCCAGAGGAAATATGCCTGGCCCTGGAGAGTAAATCTGCTGAGGACCTGGTGTGGGTGGGCACTCTGCTAGGTGCTGCGGGAATTAGAAAGGTAAAAGACAAACTAGCTTTTTCTTTCATTACCTACTTTGGGTGAGATGGATGTTACAGTTACCATTTTTCCATATAGGAAAATGGGAATTCAGGGAGATTAAATAATATGCTTCAAGTCACTGAGCTAGTGGATGCTAGCAATAATATCTATTTCACAGGGTTATTGTTAAATCATCAGCACAAAGTAGAAGTTCAATTTTTGTTTTCTCTCCCAGATTGATTTTCAGTGTAATACTTTGGAGTTGTTTCACCTTAATGCTGTTTTCAAGTGGTGCCATTCAATTATCACCTGTTTATAAAACATTCGACTTTGTGTTGCTGCAGAATTTTTTTCTTGTGCATTAGTTTGTGCTACTATGATGATCTGTAAGCTTCTTTGAGTTCAGAGACCATGATTTATATGAGCTAGGAACTTGCACTGCTCCACAATTTAACTTCTTGCTCACTGTGACCCTACTTAGTAAAGATCTAGGTTTCACTGTTTTGCTTAACCATGAACTCAATGTTCAGCTTTTTCCACTGATGGCAGCAAGGTTGATAATGAAATAACCTGTGCGAAGGATGAAGGACATCCACAGTCAGAATTTTTCTTTAGATCAATGTATTTAAAATAGTGGTTTTCAAATTTCTGTCTGCAGTCTACAGTAAGAAATATGTTTTCTCTTGGACCCAGCATGTGTGTGCACAGACCTTGAGGCAAAGGTTTCATGAAACAATATTTACCTTATGTGTGATTGGACTCTGATCTATTCTACTGTAGTTTCTTAGCCCATTCTACCACACCCCATTTAAAATACTGATCACAGTCCACTAAGGATGGGAGAAGGCCCCAGTTATCAATATTTTTTAAAGCTCAGAGAGTGATTTCTGTGCATGGCAAGGTGGAGAGAGACATTGTTCTAGGCAAGTTCTTATATTCAGTTCTCCACTTTCAGTGAATTCGGATGGACTAAGCTTTTATGCCTCTATCATTTTGGAATACACACTATACCATAAGAAGACTGTCCTTTCAATATCCCCTTTTTCTTTTTTTGTTTATAAAAAGAAAAGTATTTTTATTTCTTGTGGCTATTAGTCAGAGAATAAAATAGTTCTGCCTAAAATACCAATCATGTGGCTTATATTCAAACCACTGCTATACCAGGAGAAAGTCCTTTCTGTTTCTTATATGAAATGCTTAACTCTTCCAAATGTACTATAGGTATAAAGCAAATTCATAATTGTTAAATTAAATTGAAACATTTCACTCAAAGCAAATACATTACCCCGCTGTCTAAGAGTTAATTTTGCGACTTACCAGACTGTCTGGCTCCAAGTACTTCCTACCAGCTACCATGATGTTAAATCTATGAATTTTTAAGCTTTAAGGGTATTTGCAAGATGAATATATTATTTTGGCATGGACTTTTGTGTGGGGTGGGATAATGCTTGCTTCCATATATCTCTTCTAATATGAAAGACGCTTGGTTAGTTTTCTTCTATTTTATTTCCCTAGGATCCAGGATAAGTACTCAAGAGAAAAAGGGTATTATTTCACTTTGAGACCTAACAGTCATGGAAACTTAGAAATGAAAGCAAGTGCCTAGGTACATAGGTCATGAATTTTAAAAGTCCACAGTACCTCTGGTTTATGCATCTAAAGTGAAAATCAAAATCATGTTTATGGCCTATCTGGGAAAATTTATCTTAAAACCAGATATACATTTTGGAGGGAACCCAGGAACCTGGACAGTTGAAATTACTTGGGGTCAAAGGCTAAAATTTCTAGGAGTTCAACATTTTCCCTATAAAGCCAGAAATATTAAGATTTGGAGAAAATACATGAAATAACTTAGACTATCTTCTTAGAAGTAACTCTACATCATCAACTTTAAATGAGGAAACTAGGACTGGCTTCATTATCTTGGTAGTGCAATTGCTCAGTTCTCTACGATTTATTTGAATGACTTCAAGGACCAAATTTGCAGCTTATATCAGGTGCTCCTAAATTTTTTTCCAGAATCTGTTCAAGCTGAAATACGTATTAGATTTCTGTTTGTTCACTCATTTGGCATGTGCTTCCTGAGTACCTACTATGTGCCAGGTTCTGCTAGTACTGGGAATACAGTGATGGACAAGATGGTCCCTGTCCTCATGGAGCTTACCTTTTAGCAAGGAAGACAGTTATTGAACAGATAAGTGACATATATAGTGATTGAATTCCAGTGGTGGTAAGTGCAACAGAGAAAAATTTTGCTATGCAGGGCAAGTACCTTTTATGTTAGGGATGGTTTTACTGAGGGAAATGATATTTTAGCTGGGTTCTGAAGATATTTGTAGGTAATAGCTCACATATCATTTTTCAATGGCACATTTTAATTAAATCACTGAAAGCTGAAATTTATAGAAAAGCCAATTATGGCCAGTTGCTGAGGAGGCTTGTATAAAATTTAATTTAGGAAATCAGTAATTTTGTATATTCATAGAAGCTGAAGGTTAACAGTCAAAGTGGCAGGAATGACTTCAAAGATCATATTCATTCACGCAACAGATATTTATTGAGCACCTGTTGTGTGCCAGGCATTTTTCTAGGCACTGGGAATACAACAGTAAACAAAACAGATACAAGTCTCTGCTCTCATAGGGCTTGTGCTTTAGTGGAGCAGGCAAGCAGTAAAGATAATTAAGTAGCATATGTGATATGTTCATTGTTCTAGTTTGCTAGCTGCCGGAAAGCAACACACCAGAGACGGATTGGCTTTTAATAAAAGAGGATTTATTTCGTTAATTCTTCAGAGGAAAGGCAGCTAACTTTCCACTGAGGTTCTTTCTTATGTGGGAAGGCACAGGATGGTCTCTACTGGCCTTCTCTCCAGGTCCCTGGGTTCCAAAAACTTTCCCCGGGGTGACTTCTTCCTCCATCTCCAAAGGCCTGGGCTGAGCTGCAAGTGCTGAGATGAGGAATGCTGAGCTGCTTAGGCTGTGCTACATTGCGCTCTCTCATTTAAGCACCAGCCAATTAAGTCAAATGTCACTCATTGCAGCAGACACGCCTTCTAGCTGACTGCAGATGTAATTAGCAACAGATGAGGTTCACGTACTATTGGCTCATGTCCACAGCAACAGAACTAGGTGCCTTCACCTGGCGAAGTTGACACCTGAATCTAACTACCACATGTCCACCCCTTGTCAACTTGGCCACTTCACGCATCACCTTAAACAATATTATGGTGGTCTTCTGGCTGTGGGCCTATGAATCTCAAAACAAGTCCAGTGCCAATATGCAAAGGAGGATAAACACAGGATACAGATTTTCATTTCCATAGGGAGAAATTGGAAGAACACAGATGTAAAACCTGCAGGGCAAGCACCACTGGATTTCAAAGTCTGAAAGTCATTCATCCTTCGGCTTTAGAAAGTGGCAGTCCCACCCTTTCCGAGGGCCTATGCAGTGGCCCGCCTCTTTCCAAATCAACCTTGGGGAACATCAAGGAGAGCACCTCTCAGCTCCACTCTCTCCAGGCATAAGAGCCACCCCTGGGCTCTCTGCCATTTCTGGGGCACACGCTCAACCCCTCCATGTGGTGGCAGCCAGGCTCTCCCTGTCCCCCAATGAGCGTGCTACACCTTTTCCAAGGCCTGAGGCTGCACAACTCTTCCACTGCAATGAGAGGGGAGACTCATCCTTGCTCTTCAGGGTAAACTCATACTCTCCATGTATATGGGTAGGTCCACTCTCCTGGCCGAGGTTTCTTGGCTTCAGACCCGAGCTTCCATGGTTTTCACTCTGCAAACTCTAATCTAATCTCTTTTGTGTCCTCCTTTGTCAAGACTGGCAGTGGTTCCGTTTACACCAACAGTCTCTTCAAGCACTCCAAGACTTCTCCATCATTCTCTTCAGAGTTCCTCCAAAATCTTCCCCTTAGCCATCCAAAGCACTGTTCCAACATATCTGGTATTTGCGAACTGCAGCAGCGCCCTGCTCTCTGGTACCAAATCTGTTCTAGTTTGCTAGCTGTTGGAATGCAACACACCAGAGACGGATTGGCTTTTAATAAAAGGGGATTTATTTTGTTAATTCTTCAGAAGAAAGGCAGCTAACTTTCCACTGAAGTTCTTTCTTATGTGGGAAGGCACAGGATGGTCTCTACTGGCCTTCTCTCCAGGCCCCTGGGTTCCAAAAACTTTCCCCAGGGTGACTTCTTTCTGCATCTCCAAAGGCCTGGGCTGAGCTGCGAGTGCTGAGATGAGGAATGCCGAGCTGCTTAGGCTGTGCTACATTGCGTTCTCTCATTTAAGCACCAGCCAATTAAGTCAAAGGTCACTCATTGCAGCAGACACGCCTCCTAGCTGACTGCAGATGTAATTAGCAACAGATGAGGTTCACCTACCATTGGCTTATGTCCGCAGCAACAAAACTAGGTATGCTCACCTGGCCAAGTTGACACCTGAATCTAACTACCACATTCATCAGTTTAAAAAAATTTTAATTCTTTATTCTCGTAACATATATGGAGGAAAAGTAACACACAAAGGGGATTTAACAAGTTCTGGTGGTTGCAAACACAATAGTCTACTTTAACATAATGTTCTTAGAAGAAAATATGCTCTGATTCCTATTACACATCAGATTCCTGGATTATAGTTGGTTGAATGCTCATGGAATTCTTGAGGACTGTCATCCCTGTGTTATTGGGAAGAGGCATTAATGTAGTTTTTCTCACAGCTTTTGATTTGCAGGGTGCAGAGAGTGGTAGAGGGCCTGGATAGGGTGTGCTTCATGCATCTGCAGAGTCAAGACAATGTGGGGTGATATGGGAGTGGGGAAAATTGGGCCTTGGATCCTGGCAGAACTCTAGTCAAACCCTGACTCTGTAATTTATAAGCTGTGTGATCCCTGGAAAATGAATACACTTCTCTGACACTCAGTTTCCTCATTCTAAAATTAAATGGATTGAACCAAATCTTTAAAAATCTTTCAAACACAAGGACTTTCAAAGCTCAGAGACTCTTACCTTTTCCAGGGGGATTTTTGTTTTTAGGGAAGCCTCCCTAGGGCCTTTGAAAGTACCCCATATATAGTGCTGGTTAGTGGCATTTCTGTCAGGCAGATAAGAATTTATTATACTTGCATTCACATAATTTTAATAAAAATAACATTTGTGTGTTCTGAGGCATGTGTCAGGCACTTTTGTAAGCCCTTAACTTATGGTCCTCACAACAGTCTTACAAGGTAGCTTTTACTATCATCATTTCCATTTTACAAATGATAGATAGATTCAGAGAGATTACGTTACTTGCCCAAAGTCACTCAGGCAATGAGTGACAGAATTAGGACTCAAAACCAGGTAGTCCATGTAGTTTTCAAACATACATCCCATTAATAAAATGATTTTGAGCCCTAACTCCAATATATGTATATCTATTGATTTAAAATTTTATGTATACATTAATGTAATAGTAGTATATGCATTATCATACATACAAAATAAAAATGATGAGCTAGATATGGAATAAATATTTAAAAATATATTTTAAAGTTTTATTAATAGTATGAACACTTCTTCGCTTTCATAAACATGATTGAATATGCTCATTATTATTTTTTTAAAACATGGCCTACTCCAGCTATTCCAAAATCTAAATTCTAAGCTGAAAAAGATACCTCACAAAGATACTTGGGTTCTTATAGAAGAAGTACATCATTGATGGCCCCTTAGTTATGGTATGCATTTACCAATCATCCATCATTTATGCAAAGGCTTAAATTTTTTTTTTAATTAGAGAAGTTGAGGGTTTATAGAACAATCATGCATAAAATACAGGATTCCCATCCCACCAACAATATCTTGGATTTGTGTGGAACATTTGTTACAATTGATGATAGCACATCAATTCATTAAAATCCATGATCCATGGTCTAACTTAAGGTTCACTGTTTGTGTAGCATAGTTCAATGGATTATTTTTAAAATTTTTATTCTCTTCCCATATATACAAATGTTTCCTTTTTTTTTTTTTTTTAACATGGGCAGGCACCAGGAATCGAACCCAGGTCCTCTGGCATGGCAGGCAAGCATTCTTGCCTGCTGAGCCACCGTGGCCCGCCCAAATGTTTTCTTTTTAATCATATTTAGATTTATAGTGCAGTTAATTGTGTTCACAATGTTGTGCCACCATCACCACCATCTATTAACAAATTTCCATCATCCCAAATAGGAATGTTATTCATTTTAAGCCTTAAATTCTCATACCCCATCCCTTGGTAAACTATATTCTGTATTCTGACTCTATGAGTTTGATTGTTCTAATGATTTCAAAGCAGTGAGAGCATACAATATTTGTCCTTTTGTGTCTTGCTTAATTCACTCAACATGATGTCTTCAAGGTTTATCCATGTTGTTGAATGTTTCAGGACTTCATGCCTTTTTTTTCACATGGGAAGGCACTGGGAATCGAACCTGGGTCTCCGGCATGGCAGGTGAGAACTCTGCCTGCTGAGCCACCATGGCCTGCCAAGGACTTCATTCCTTTTACGTTGAATAATATTCCATTGTATGTATATACCGTATTTTATCCATTTATCAGTTGATAGATACGGGTTGCTCCCATCTTTTGGCAATTGTGAATAATGCCACTATGAACATCAGTGTGAAAATATCTGTTCTAATCCCTGCTTTCAGTTCTATTGGGTATATGCAAATAGTGGGATTGCTGGGTCATGATAGTTTTATCCTTAACTTTCTGAGAAACTGTCAAACTGTCTTTCACAGTGGCTGTACCATTTTACATTGCCACGGCAATGAATGAGTGTTCCTATTTCTCTGCATCCTCTCCAACACTTGTAATTTTCTTTTCTTTTTTTTTTTAAAGCAGCTGTTCTAATGGCTCATTGTGGATTTGATTTGCATTTCCCTAATGGCTAATGATGTTGTGCATCTTTTCATATGCTTTCTGGCCATTTGTATGTCTTCTTAAGCGAGATGTCTGTTCAAGTCTTTTGCCCATTTTTTTTATTTGGGTTGTTTGTATTTTTGTTGTTAAGTTGAAGGACTTCATTAGATACTCTGGATAGTAAATCTTTATCAGATATGTGGTTTCCAAATATTTTCTCCTATTGTGTAGCTGTCATTTTACTTTCATGATAAAGTCCTTTGAGGAACAAAATTTTAAATCTTAGTGAGGTCTCATTTATTCTTTTTTTGTTGTTGCTTGTGCTTTGGGTATAAGTCTAAGAAACCTTTGCTTAACACAAGGTCCTGAAGATGCTTCCTTACATTTTCTTCTAGGAGTTTGATAGTTCTAGCTCTTATATTAAAGTCTCTGATTCATTTTGAGTTGATTTTTGTATATGATGTGAGGGAGGGGTCCTCCTTCCTTTTTTGCAAGTGGAGAGCCAGTTTTTCCAACACTGTTTATTGGAGAGACTATTTGTTCCAATTAAGTGGTCTTTGCCAAAAAAAAAAAAAAAAAAAAAAGACTGACTTTGCACCCAAAAGTCAGTTTGGCCATAAATATGAAGGTTGATTTCTGAGTTCTCATTCTATTCCACTGGTCTATATATCCTTCCTTTTGCCAATATCAAGCTGTTTTCATGACTGTGGCTTTGTAATGAGTTTTAAGATTGGGACATGTGAGTGCTCTAACTTCATTCTTCTGTTTTAGGATGTCTTTAGCTATTCAGGGCCCTTTACTCTTCTATATGCATTTGATGATTGGCTTTTTTCTTTCTGGAAAGAAGGTTGTTGAACTTTGATTGAGATTGCATTGAATCTATAAATTGTTTTGGGTAGTATTCACATCTTATCAATATTTAGTCTTACAATCCATGACAATGGAGTATCATTCCATTTATTTAGATCTTCTTTAACTTCTGTTAGCAATGTTTTGTAGTTTTCTGTGTACAAGTCCTTCATGTCATTGGTTAGAGTTATTCCTAGAGATTTGATTCTTTTAGTTGCTATTGTGAATGGAATATTTTTCTTCATTTCTTCTTCTGACTGTTCATTGGATGTGTATAGAAACACTATTTAATTTGGGGTATTGCTTTTGTACTCCACCACTTTGCTGAATTCATTTATTATCTCTTGGTGCTTTGTTGTGGGTTTTTCAGGATTTTCTGTATATGGGATTATAATGTTGTCTATAAATATGGAGAATTTTACTTCTTCCTTTCCAATCTGGATGACTTTTATTTCTTTTCTCTTGTCTAATTGCTCTGGCAAGAAGTTTCAGTACAATATTGAATAACAGTGGGCATCCTTGTCTTATTCCTGATCTTAAAGGGAAGGTTTTCAGTTTTTCTCCATTAATGGGATGTTAGCTGTGGGATTTTAATATGTGCCCTTCATCATGCCAAGGAAGTTTCCTTCTATTCCTAGTGTTCTAAGTGTTTTTATTAAGAAATAGTGCTACATTTTTTCAAATGCCTTTTCTGCATCAATTAAGATGATCATGTGGTTTTTACCTTTCATCATGTTAATGTGGTGTATTACATTAATTAATTTTCTTATGTTGAACTAACCTTCATATATATATGTATGTATATGTATATATATATATATATACACCAGGAATAAAGTCTACTAGATCATGGTGTATGATTCTTTTAATATGCTGTTGCATCTGGTTTGCTTGTATTTTCTTGACTTTTTGCATCTGTGTTCATAAGAGATATGATCTGTAGTTTTCTTTTCTTGTGGTATCTTTATCTGGCTTTGGTATGAGGGTGATGTTGGCTCATAGATAGAGTTAGGGAGTGTTCCCTCATCTTCATTTTTTTTCAGGAGTTTTTGCAGAATTTGAGTTAAGTTTTGGAGTGTTTGGTAGAATTCTCCCATGAAGCTGTCTGGTCTGGGGATTTTTGTTATTGATGTTATTGGGAGATATTTGATGACTAATTCAATCTCTTTACTAGTAATTGGTTTGTTGAGACCTTCTATTTCATCTTGAGTCAATGTAGGTAGTTTTTGAGTTTCTAAGAATTTGTCTATTTCATCTAGGTTATGTAATTTATTGAATACAGTTGTTCATAATATCCTTTTATAGTCCTTTTGACTTCAGTGGGGTCAGTAGTAATGTCCTTTTCATTTCTGATTTTCATTTGTATTCTCTCTCTCTTTTCTTTGTTATCTAGCTAAAGGTTTGTCAATTTTATTGATCTTTTCAAAGAACCAACTTCTGGTTTTGGTGATTCTCTCTCTTGGTTTTGTTTTCCATTTCATTAATCTCACTGTAATTTTTATTTCCTTCCTTTTTCTCACTTTAGGTTTAGTCTGTTCTTCTTTTTCTAGTTCTTCCAGTTTTGAGGTTAAGTCTCTGATCTGAAATCTTTCTTCTTTTTTAATGTAAGCATTTAGAGCTATAAATTTCCCTTTCAGCACTGCCTTTGTTGCATCACATAAGTCTTGTTATGTTGTGTTTTCATTTTCATTTGCCTCAAGATATTTCCCAATTTCAGATGGCTCCCCAAAGCTGAACTTTCCTGGCTTGCCAAGCAAATGCAGCCCTTCAGCTAACTGTCCTCTGCAGCCCCGAAGAAGCACTGCATCTTTAAATCTCCATTACCTCTGTCCCTGTCCAGGGAGCATTGAAACAATGACTGCTGCAGTCTTTGACCAGGACACATTGAAACAATAGCTTCCCTCAGAGCCAGAGCAATCCATATTGCAAATCAAAAGCTGTGATCAGTTATTGACCATGCCCACCCCTATTCTTGGGGAAGAGAATTTTTATGTCTTTTTTGGTCACCAGAAACTAGTGAGGGACTGAACCCCATGGCAGCCTGCTGCAGGAATAGTGGATTGGTGCTAGTAGCTGCTGGGCGTAGAGAGCAATTTATAGTTCTTTACAGTAATTTATCTCCCCCTTTCTCCCATTTTTCCCTCAATGCTATACTATGTTCTTCTGGCCTCTGGAGTGTCAGAATATTTGCTTCAGCCAGTTCCTTCCTGTTAATAGTCATTTTGGTGGGATTATTGAGTCCTGGAGCTTCCTACTCCCCAGAAGTCCTGCAAAAGCTTTTTAAAATTATTATTATTGTTATTGTTTAAATTCTGCAACAGAATCCCCTTCATTCCTGACTTGACCAGTTGCCTTTGAAAACTACTCTGAAGGGGCTGAATTTTTATAGTTTAATAAATTAGATGAAAAGCAAGTATTATGTTATTTTAAAGATTTTGAAATCGGCTAGAATATTCTGATTGCATATATATTTATGTTTTGAAATCAGTACAGATAACGGAATTTTTAGAGAGGACATTCTGTCTTAGTCTGATTTCTCCAGAAAGCAGAACATGAGTTTTATTAAAGGGTTTACGAAGGAGTATACTCCACTCCAGGGAGCAGGAGTGAGGGACTCAGGAATATGTGTTATAGACTTGGCTACCATTTCAAATGGAGCATGATAGATGGTTTTTCCTAAGGGCTGTATAAATGACATCTCAGGACAGTCCATTTGGAAAGGAATGGAGAAAATGTATTCTTTAGCTTCCATCCTCCCTTGTTCAATAGTTCACCTCACTTCTGAGTTGCTCATGTGTGGGTACACAAATTTTCACCTCTCCCTTCAAATCAATAAGAACATCCTGGGTTGGGAGATAAGAAGGAGAGACAGTAAGCACATGTGACACAGGGCGCAAAGAATTGAAGTGACACAAGAAAGTGGCTGATGCACACAATTCAATTATTATTATTTTTGGCAACAGAGATTACTATGCCAATATTTTCAAATAACCATTCTCAAAATACTCTCCAAAGCACTTAAAAAATTTACTTTTTATTCATCATTAAAATATCACTTTACCTTAAAGGGGTATTTATATAGATGCATGTGTGTATATGTGTGTGTAACTGTGTGTGTTGTTTAATGTCTCCAGGGTACACCTGTGAAGCCACTCATCTTCAGAGAAATGGCAGCAAATTTGGGACACTTGCCTTTTTGCAAAATATATATATGTATTAATTTCCTTGAGCTGCCACAAAGTAGTATGAAATGGGTGGCTTTAAATAACAAAAATGTATTGTTTCACAATACTAGGGGCTAGAAGTCTGAAATCAAGGAGTCAACAGGGAAATCAGGGTAAAGAATCCTTCCTTGTCTCTCCTATCTTCTGGTGCTTGCCTGAAATCCTTGGTGTTTTTGGCTTGCTGCTGCATCACTCTAGTCTCTGCCTCTGTCTTCACAGGCATTTTCCCTTTGTGTCTGTGTCTCTTCTTCTTATAAGGAAACTGGTCACTGGATTAGGGTCCACTCTAATTCAGTATGACCTCATCTTTACTTGATTATATCCACAAGGACCGTATTTCCAAATAAGGTCACATTCACAGGCCCCAGGAGTTGGGACTTCAGCATATCTTTTTAGGGGAAACAATTCAACCTATAAAAATGGGTAACCCATCTCTATATATGACATCTCTTTTAGGTTCTTTCTTATTGGATTGACTACTTTGAGGTCCTTCAATCATGACCCTCCATCTCCTGTACTGTAAGTATCCTCCTGTATTTTCAAGATTCTGGTTTTATAAAATTAAGCCCATGGGTGGCATCCCGAAGCATGCTGGACGCCCCTGACTCCAAGGGTTTTGCCACTAGAGATTGTCCATGAATTCAGAGGCCCAGTGCTGGCCCTCACTCTGGAATCTTTGTTATTTCAGCCAAAGCATCCCTTAGCCAGGGTTATACTCTAATAGGTCCAATATAACCTTTATTTAATTAATTATATAATTAATGAAATTATTTATTTTTACATGTTGGTAAAATGTAAAATTCCTTAAAGGAATGCAATCATTCCTTTAATGGTTAACAAAAAAGTTCTTCAAGTATTTTTGTTACTGAGTCAGAATTTAATAGCAACTATTGTCTGAGTCACATTGGAGATGCTTGTATTTTCATCTAATTATATTGAAATTCTCCTCCTAGTGTAGTTGTTCTAATACTTGTATTTTTACAAGTATTAGATTAAAAAAAAAGGTAGTTGAACTTCATGTTCTTGATAGTTCTTCAAGAAAGTTGGTAGTTGTGGTAACTTTTATTGTTATTAGTTAATATCTTAATATCTTTAGGAATAATATATGATAAATTTGAAATTTATTGTTAGTGAGAGTGGACAGAAATCCCTATTTCCCATCAGCTGCTTGCACATTTAAAAATATTTTGTATGGCTTTTTGTGAGAGCTGATGATATCATCCTGGTTTTTACACTTTTATGTGGCTTCCTGAGTAAGACAGGAGGCAACCTTGCCATTTTCTGGCTGCTAAGTGCTTTTCATTGTTTTCATCAAGGCCATAATCTTGTCTATTCTTTGAGGTTTAGTTAAATATTGATAATGTAATCTTTAAAATCACCTATCCACATGTAAATCACATGTACATGTAAACCAAAACAAGGTGTAATATATCAAATAAAATAACAGTGAAGGGCTCCTCTGTGAATGCTTCAAGCAGGTGAACCCCTCCCTTCCCCCAGGATGTCCCCATGCTGTACAGAAGTGCTGGCATATGGACTGACTGCACCCTCCAGGCTCAACCTGTATATTAACTATTGTCATAACAATATCTTATTTTTAATTGAAAATGAATACAAAAAGTTGTTCTGATATTTTCTGAAGTTCTAACGTTTTTTCCCTCCTGAGAGTGGAATGTCTTGCCCCATCCTTGGGGAACAGAAGCATAGGTCTTCTAAGACCTCAGGGAATTGAGGCAGCTACATCATGGGTGGGCGTTCATAGGACAGTGAGAACATGGGCTTCACAGAGAGCAGGCTGGGGGTCTCAATCCTGCCCTGATGCTTGCGTTGTGGAGCCTTGGCTCAGTTAATTTCACTTTCCTCATCTGAAAATGGAAGTGAGAAAATCTATCTCCTGTGCCTGGCACATACTGAATTCTCATAGAAGGAAGCCACCCATTACTGTCGTGGTCTACATACATAGAACGGGACAGGGGGACTGCTGTGAGGTGTTCCCACTCTCAGCCAAAGTTTACAGGGTACCAGGAAAATGAGTTTTCTGCAGCTCCCCCACTCTCCCAAGGCCCCTTCCTTGTAGTACTTTTGGGTAGGACAGTAGACAAGAATGCATGCCTATGAAACTAAATGATTTATTATCTATTTTGACTTAACTCAGAAGCTCTACAGTAAGGAACTCAAATTCTTTTCCTCTTTGATTTCATTTATCACAAAATTCCTCCCCGAGTTCCTTCTCAGACTTCCCCCCAGGTGAAGAAAACCATAAACTATGTTACTTTGGCTATAATTACTATTTGTTTCAGATGTTTATAATTTTTTCATTATAGTAATCTTACCAGCATGTGGAAGGGGCACCATTTTCTGAGGAAAATTTTAGTGGGGCAGAGGTTGTCTGGGATTGATTAGAGATTTTCCTTTACTTGATCAAATTTCAACACTGATATTGACTTACCTCAATTTTGTGGTCAGAAGGATGAAACATTTCCCACAATTCTGTCTGCTGTTTCTCCCTAGTCTGTGTCTTTTTGATAAAGTCTCACTGACCTATGTGCTTTCAAATTTGTCATCTTATTTACATTAATTTTGACACCTTTACCCTCTTCCTATTCTATGAATTTTACCCCTGATTTTCTCCTCTGGTTGATAGAGCCCATTCAACAATAATTAGTTCCAGAAGAAAGTTTTCTAAAAAATCGGTAACTTCCTTGATATACCTTATTCAATATAGCACAATTTAATATTTTGCTTCCACCAACAGGAGAAGAAATGATATTGTAATGTATAGGAGGAATTTAGCTTTCAAGTTCCATGTGTATTCATCTAATCTGGCTTGAAATTCAAGCTGTTTATATAGATGAACAAAGCTAGGGATGTTGAGTGAGGTTTGTATGAAAATGTGAGTAGAGAAGGCCACAGTTGAGTGTCAGCTCAACTAATGTTTTATTTATTGTCAACTCACTTTGAGCAGTAGCAACTCCCAAAGCAATGCCAGCATCCTACCTTTCTGTTTTTTTGTACCCAGTAGGCTGACCTTTATTGAGGCAAGAAGATAGAGAGATGGCATTTGGAGAAGCCCAGCATCCATAGACAATTGGGAAAGGTAGCTGTTCTGGCAGCATGCTTATGACTAATGTTCCGAATCATTCTGTGGCAGAGGATTAATGTGTGTGTGTGTGTGTGTGTGTGTGTGTGTGTGTGTGTGTGTATGCATGAGAGAGAGAGAGAGAGATTCTTCCAGTCTCCCAGGAGGATGGAGAGGTTGCTGAATACCCACAGTGGAGATGGTAGTTGGGGGTGTTGTTGAGGGGGGAGTATGCATGGGGAGAAGGGCTGCTGTACAGTTTTGACATTGACTGGGTAGAAATTGATGCCCCTCTACTCTTACCCTGGGAGTGTCGTGACCTCTGGTTGAATTATATGTTTTTGTTTCTGAAAATTGTGAAATTTTTTTTCCTGTTGACGATATCTATATGTGCACACACACATACATACATACATACATATATCCATATATACCAAAACTTCAAAAAGCAACTCTCACAGGAAACTTAAGCTAAAATTCTTTGGATTTCATCACTTTTTCAGAAAGATCTTCCTTTAAAAAGATCAGTTTAGGCCTCCTGATCCCACAGCCCTCTGGTATTGATTCTATGATAACTCTTGTCATCTTTACTCTCTTTATTTTATAATCCGTCTTTACCACCAGCCCGTAAGCTGAGTATGTCACCGAGATACCCATGTTATTTTTAATGCTTGGTATGAATGCAGTAGAGTGGCTGTATATAGCCACTACTTTGCATTTGTTTGTTGAATGTTGAGAAATTCTTTAGCTTTATCCCTTGAAAAATTCCCTCAAGCAGACTGCTTGCATTCTATGACTTTGCCTTTAAAATCAGGCATCTGTAAGAATGTGTAAAGATCTAAAGTCCACCTAGAGTACACACTGATATTCTTTCCTTCCCTCACTGCTGTTCCAAGAAACATAACAAGAAGGTATATTGATTTTTATTTCTTCTGAACTTCAGCCACACACACTGCCACATACTTTCAGACATTAATAACAGAGGCAGGCACTGGCATTATAGTTTTGGGGATTTTAACAACAGTTTTGGTCCACATAATTCATTCATCTTAGGACACGTGTCTCCATCTGCCTTCCATAGGCAGTTTCCTAGAAGCATTCAAATACACTGAATGTATCTTTGGGTGTGGGGTATTTGTGCAGAGTAATGCTCCAAGCTGATGCTTCACCAACAAAGAGGGTGGGACGGAGCTCCGAGTTAGAGGCAGCATCAGCCATACACCCTCAGGACAGGGGCTATGACATTCTGGGTGAAAGAAGAACCTCACACACCCCAGCAGCCTTTCTTTTGAGAAGGTCATGAGCTATCCTTTTCTCAAAGGATTGCCATTTGGCTACCCATGTGCTAGAAGACTACAAGATATACTTGCTTCCTATTTTCCTTCTTAATTATTTCCCTTTTCTTCCTCCTGATGTAGAGGAAACACAGGAAGCAAAACTATCCTTTTCCCTTTGGTCTTAAATTATGTTTAATTAAAGAATAACCTAACAATTATAAACAGTAATGTATTAATGAAATCACTTGTTTAGTGGTGGGGGTCGCAGTTGATAGGGCATTGAGAGATGAGAGCTAGCTCTCAACATGGCATGGTTTTGAATGTGAAGGGAAAACATCCTATTAAAGTGTCCAAAGGAGATAGGCAAATGACTTATCTACCTCAGATCTTGCTTAAACATTAACTGCTGTGGTTGACTGCCCCACTGGCTGGAGGTCCACCTTAGAATATTTACACAGCAACATTCTGAGGGGATCAGAGCCTGGAGGTCAGCCTGGGTGACTCATCTTACTTCGTGATTGGAAGCAGAGCCTACATATCCTGCTCACACTGCTGTGCTGAACTTCCGATTTGTTTACACAAATCCTCTGAATTCTAAATCCCCATGCAGGATACAAAGAGTATCTTGGAATGTGACTTACAGTCTTCAGATTGAAATTGGTCTACAGTCTACTTTTACAAAGTTTTAAAATGATAAAAATGAAGTCCCTGTACCCTAATACTTACATTGCTGAATTTTAAAAATAACAAAACCTATGATCTCTTTGTAATCCATGGAAGATGTTCATCATACAGACAATTGCGCAAACCATGTTTATTGTTTTTATCATTGCAGCATCTGTATTGACATTATTTCCAAAATGTGATTTCAAGATACAAAGTTTTAACGTGTATAGCACCAGCACCTTCCCTCATTGGTCAAGATCTGACCATGTAAGTTGTTGAATTTACACCACTTGCTGGGAGTGGAAGTAGGTGATGGATGAGGGAAGAATAGAGGAGAACAAGTTATAATTGTTGTTTTATGTTTCGCCTCAGCTGTCAATTACATGGGCATAACTCAAATTCCCTTCCACTTTCTCATTTTCTCCCATTATCCTTTCATTCTATTCCTCTCTATGTCTCACCCTTCTGCCAATAGAAAATTAGAGCTGAGTGTGTACATGGCTCTGTCTTTTGACTGTTTTTTTTTCTGCACACTGTTTTTTCAGTCTCCTATGTGTCTAGGAGGCATGCATTGCCTCTAACAATACTTAAGTGGACAAAACAACATGAAGTGGTGTCTTGATTTAAAACATACATGGGAACATTTTAAAGACTTTGGAGCTCTGTATAGGTTGTGTGTACTGCAATGCAATAATCATTATCATATACTGATTGTCTTCTATGTGTCAGGAGCTTTGTTAAGCACCAAGGATTCATAGTGGAAAAGACTCAGTCCCTGCCCTCAAGTAACTCATTGTCCAGCAGGGTAAAGATAAACATACAGGAATGTCACACTGGAAATATATATATATGTATATGGCACAATTGGCTGTGTTGAGAAGGAGCATTGAAATTTGCCAGGGGAGAAATCAAGAGATGACCTTTTGGCTGAAAATTATAGGAATTCTAGGCAAAGGGAGCACCATGTACAAAGGGAAATGCCAGAAATTTGGCATAGATGGAATGTGGGTTGCAGAGGAGCAAGAGATGATTAAGTAGGCAGGAGAAAGACCACAGCAAGTGTTGCATATGCCATACATATAACTCTAAACTTCTTCCCCTGGGCAATGGGAGGCCACAGAAGGATTTCACATGGAGAAGAAATAGCATCTGAATTGCGTTTTAAAAAGTTCTATGTGTAAGGTTGAGTGGAAGAGGCTACACTGGAAACGAGAAGAACATGTAGGAGATACGTTAATAGACCCAATAAGAAATAATCGAACCTAAACTAGTTCCATGTCTTTGAGGATAAAGAGGAAAGTATGTTTTTTTTTTGTTGTTGTTTGTTTGTTTTTTTGCATGGGCAGGCACTGGGAATCGGACCCAGGTCTCTGGCATGGCAGGCGAGAATTCTGCCTGCTGAGCCACCACTGCACTACCCACAAGGATGGTTTTGAGAGAGATTTAAGAGAATAAAATATATAGAACTTATTAGGTAATTTGATAACTCATGGTTTTGGTTTGGGCAAACGTAGAGACAATGGTTTTATTCATTCTTTCAATAAATATTTGTTGAATATCTACTAGCTTCCCATAAATTTGCTAAGTGCTGAGGATACATAGATGAAAAGATGTAGAACCTGCCTACAAGTAGTTTACACTATAGCAGGAGAGACAGATAACTCAATTGACAAATGAAGTAGGACACTTGAACAGGCTATTATGACTGTTACCTCCAATAAGGACTACAGGGTGTCGTAGATAATATTTTCACTTATGGACATTCTGAGCTTTTGTAATCCCTGGAACATCTAGTAGAGAGGCAGTGGACCCCTGGTTCTATAGGAGGACGACTCAGGAGACACATATTTAGGAGTAATCGGGGTAGAAAATGTAGCCAAGGTTTTATTAGTGGATGAAATCATGAAGGAAAAATGGAGGGGGTTATAATAGAAAATGGGACAAGAGAGAAGCAAATTTTAAGGAGAATTGGAAGATGAGATGCCAGAAAATGAGACTTGAGATGGAATGGTCAGATTGGTAGGAGGGAAACATTTGTGTGTTGCCCCTGTTATTCCTGAAAGTCTTGCTTTAGTGGTAAATAAGGAAGAATGATCTCTTATTCATTCCCAATCTCTATTCAGTACCCAGTAAAGAGCAAATACTCAAAAAAAAGTATGTGTTAATTTAATTAAATTTAGTCTAGGCATTAGGAAATTAATTCCATCCTAACAGAGGGATGAAGGAAATGGAGAACGTGATGAAAAATGCAAAATTTGAAAAGACTTTGGTATTCTTTGAATTTGTGATTAGGAAACTTTAGTTCTAGACTTTGCCACTAACTCTGGGCAAATTACATGTACTTCACTATCCTATTAGTAAAATCAGGGAGTTCTGCTAAGAGACCCTTAAAGCCCTTTTTGGTTCTAAAAATCTGTGAATTTAGAGGAATGATTAGAGGATCAAGCTGAAGAGATGATGCATTATTGAATGAAGGTGTACTGTCAGCCTTCGCTGATATATTATCTTATAAAACTTGGGAACTCCAGATATTGATTTTTCTCCTAGTCCTAAATGGCCTTTGCTTCTGAAGAATGGTAGGTATTGCAGAGTTGTTCATACCAGTAGATTGCATCCTGGCAAAACGAATGTCAAACAGTGCATCTGGGTATTGTCTTGATAAATTACATGACTCAGTGATCACTGACCCACATTTTGTAATATGATTTTATAAAACCCGTGTGACAGTGCTAATGGAGATAGATGCACTGTAGTTCTTTACACAGTAGAGGCCAACAGTGTTCTTGGGAAAAAATGAAAATTGGAAATGTAATTACAGATTTGCTATTATAAGATTTCATACAAAGAAAGAATATAGGTGGGTGGATGTTCTATGCAGGGAAGTTGTTAGAATTTCAAGCAAATTTACTGAATGCCAACTAACAACATAGCTTTGTCAAAATAACTGTTTATTTCTGTGCTTCTGCAATCTCCACTGGCATAGCACCAGGTGTGAAATAATAGGCTTGCACTCTGTGCATATGCTGGGATGCTTGATACTTTGGCTTGTGCAGTCTTGGTCTGGGATTTCCTTTTTATGACTTCATTTTAGTAGTGGCAGCCTGCATCTGAGGATTCACAGCAGAGAAAAGACTCTGACCTTATCAGTGGTGACTCTAGCCATACTCAAAAAAGAAAGAGGAGTACCTCAAACAGTAAATTCACCTATATTTACAGAAAAACTAATAGGAGAATTTTAAAGAATTTTTTTTTTTGTAACAAGCAGTTTATACTGTGTCATTATGTAACCTGCCAAAATAGAAGGAAGGAATTTAGTGAGCTCAGGGTCACTACCTAAAACTCAAGATTGTTCATAAAATCCCTTTCTAAACTGAATATCTGAATTCCCAAAGATTTTTGTTTGCTCCAATCTGGAGTCTAAGTTTTTGCTTGTTTAGAAGATGTAGTTATGGATTGGCAACTGCATACAACTATAGCATTATAATCACCATTCTAGGTTGCAATTTAATTTCTTTAATGATGATAAGGATCTAAGAAAAATTAACCTGGTCTTTCATCACTTTTCGAAATCAGAGATTCTCTGCCTCTGTTTGCCAGGTGTGTATTTAGTATGCTCTTATTTTGCAACTTAGTCATCCATAATCAGAGTCAAAGTGAGGATAGAGAGGTGAAACCAAGTAAGAAAACCAGATAATTAAGGTTTTCCTCAATTTTGTGTGTGTAGTGGTGGTGTTGGGGAATGAGGTGGGGTTAGGAATAGGGAAGATGATGAAGTTAGTTTGGATAGTGCCTGGGGTTACGTTTTTGTAGCATGTGCAAGCAGAGGTGTGAGCCTAGAGGTCAGTGCCATCAGCTGTAGGTGTTAGTGGTAGTTAGTGTGTAGATGAAATCAACTAAGGGAGAGTGTGAGGCATGAGACAGATAATGTCTTGGTGAAGATGAATTTTTAAGTGACTGATGGAGAAAGACCAGGAAATTCAAAAAGATGAGTCAGTCAGTCATGAGGAAAGTCTGGGAAGTTAAGGGAGGAGAGAATTTCAAAAAGGAGGAAATGGTTGACAATGACATGCTGCAGGGAGATAAAATAATAATTGAACTGGAAAGTGTTCAATGTATTTGTCAACCGCTAGGATGTTACTGACCATTTTAAGAGCCAGTTCAGTGTAACATGTGGCAGAAACCCAGATGGCAATGGATTGGGAAGTAAAATGGAGAACAAATAGAAAGAGCTAGACAATGTTTCTTTTGTTCTCTGAAGTTGTGGTATTTTGTAGGAGGGTTTGTTAAGGAAGATTTCAAGGCAAAAGAAGGGTTGAGAATGCTGTAATGATGGAGAGAAAAGCCTGTTGCCTTCTGAGTTGCTGGGAATTCTATCATGATGATACAATTTAGCAAAATGTGACAATGGGTAGTCTAGATGCAAAATTATTCAGTGAATTTTCTTGGAAGAACATGGCATGCAAACAAGGAAACAGAAGGAGGAATGCAAGAGGTGGGGGACTGGACTGAGCTTATGGAATGCCTTTTAATGAAGTCCTTCAAAACAGTGGTTGAAGATTGTAGTCTGCAGCACAATGTAAATAAATACAAGGTTGAAATTATGGGCATGCCATCCTCAGATGCAGCTGTAAAATGTGTCAGTAGCTTTTAGCACTGGCTGGAGAAAGAGGACCCTAGGAGTCTAAACTAGTGTGGGTGGGATTTTAGGAAAGGGGTGGACCCTGAGAAATGTTGTGAAGGACTGCAGCGGCTGGGCTTGAACTTGACCTCCACGTGAGAGGTCAGAGGCGACTGGAGAGCCACTTTTAAATTCGTTTTTGGAAAAGTTTATGATATGGTGGCATGGGTAATAGGAAGTTTTGGTTTGCAACTGAGAAGATGAACAAAAAGGAATTACTGTTCGGTCAGGATTCTTTAGGAGAAAAATCATTCAAAAAGCTTTGATAGCCTTGGTTTATGCCACATAGAGACTATGATACTGGAGGTATCAGAAGTTTTAAGAAACTTCAAAAGTGATGAAGTGATGTTTGGGATCCTTTAAATGAATGGCCTAATAGAAGGAGGAATCAATTCCCAAAACTGTAGTATAATATTAAAGAAGACAAGCATAATTCTGAAGTGGCAAAACTGGCTTGATATAGTCATGCCCCTCTAGTCCTTTAGTGATGTAAAGGAGGCCTGGTTATGACAAATTATTCAATACAGTAATAAAGTGGGAAAGGCCCAACCTCTCTTCAAATGTAAAAATTCCTTTTCAGATTTCCCCAACAAATGGGGTGAACATGCCTAGTAGCTGGAGTTCATCACAAAACATGTTCCTATTTAGCGAACAGCTGAGAGATGATACAGACTTCTTCAGTAGGGGTAAACTCACTGGCTATAATGCTGGCCATTCCACTAACAGATCCAAATTTACTGTCATCTAGTGTCCCACAGTTACTACCCCTAATCCTCTGTATTAGTCAGGGTTCTCTGGAGGAACAGAACCAATAGGAGAGTTCTGTAAATGTGAGATTTATAAAGGTGTCTGTCTCATGCAACCATGGGAATAGAAGAGCCCAAAATCTGCAAAGCAGGCTGTGAAGCTGGCAGCTCCATTGAAGGGTCTGGAGGTACTCCACAGGAGAGGCTTGCAGGCTGAAGAAGCAGTGAAAAAAGATCTCTCTTCATCCTTAAAAATCTCGGCTGTTTGGATGCTCTTGTTGGTGGAGACAGGCCTTATTGATCACAAACGTAATCAGCCACAGATGTACTCACCTGACTTGTGACTTCAGACTTCCAGTTTATCAACCAGCCATGAAATACCCTTGCAGCAATGGTCAGGCCAGTGCTTGCCTGACCAGACAACTGGGCATCATCACTTGGCCAAGTTGACACCAGAACCTAAACCATCACATCCCCCAAGTTATTTTTTCTTAAAATATTTTCCTGGCATAGAGCTTTCACACATGGGTCCTATTTCAGTCCTCTGGAATTACTCTTTTAAAAATTTAGAGGCCTCTATCATTTTTCAGATGGATCATATATTTGGTATATTACATAGCTTCCAGGCCTTCAAATACCCTGACACTGGGTATCAGGATCCAGAACTGAACACAGTCCCAAATGTGAGCTGGTGTCTTTCAGCAGAACCAGTGTCCACCTTGATCCAAGCATGATGACATCACCAGCAGAGTTTAATATGATTCTCATCCTGGCAAAGCACACAGCTCTCTCACATAACCATTTGTTGACCTTTGAATTTACATTTCCACATGAATTTATATTTTCAAGTGAACTGCTATAAAGTGGGATTTGTCCTTTTATCCTTCTGCAAAAAGAGTTTTTTAAACATCACTGAAGTTTAAAAATTTATCTTCCTAGCATAAGTCCTTCATTCCAGTCTATTGAGAGCTTTTAAAATCTTGATGCTGAACAATACGTTTGCCTTTCTCCCCAGCTTTGTGTTGTCTGTGGAAAGGCTTTGCCCTAGTCTTCTTAAACATATTGAATAAGACAGAATCAAGGAAAGCCCCAGGAACAATGCCTCAGAGCTTTTTCTACTTGTAACAATTCTATGCTTTGACAGTGTATGGAACAAATTTCCAAATAGTTGCAAATCTACCTACTTCATTGCTATGAAGTCCATAATTCCCAGTATGTTCACAATAATATTGTGAGAGACTGCCAAATATCTTGGTGAAATCAATGTACATTTTCTTGCTTAAAATCCTTCACATTTTCCCTTACTCTTGGAATAAAGTCCAGCCTCCCATTACCCTCAGAATAAAGTCCAGCTCAGTATGGCTTTCAGATCTGAGTTTTGCCTGCTTCTCCTACCTTTTCTTAGCTCCTTTATCATTTTCCACTTTGAATTCTATGCTCCAGTGTTCCTGAACTACTTGCAGTTCTCGAAGCCACCTTGCTGTCTGACAACTTGAAGACTTTGCACTTACAATTTTCTCCACCTGGCATGCTCTCAGACGCCAGTGCCTAGCTCCTTTGGCCTGGTTTGTTTCTCTTTCCTTTGGGCTCTCACTGAGATGCCAAACCTTTTGAACATTTTCCCTCACCTAAGATCTCCCTTTCATCTTTCCTTCTTACACCCATGTTTAATCCTCTGAAGACTGTCCTTGTGTTCTTTTTTCTTTCCCACTAGACTGAAATACCTTTGAAGGCAATGATTGTGTCTTGGGCAGTTCATCCCCACGGCCTAGGGTGATACCCAGTACATTGTAGGCACTCAATTAAAATATTTGTAATGATTCCTGAGTGGTGTTGAAATGACTTTTGTCTGTAATAGTCTTCCCATCTACTCTCCTTCTAATACAGTAACCATGAAAAAGTAGTTTGACTGAATTATTTTTGGCAACTTCTTGTTGGCTTCTGGTGATCACCTCTTTCCCTACAAAGGCATAAAAATCATGCAGTTAAGAATGTACGTTAGAATACTGCTATGTAGGAAAGTCAAATTCATCTGGCTTTAGATTCTAAAATCCCCCTCTTTGAAAACTGAGGCATTTGCTTTTCTCTGATCTTTTTGGCAATTTTCCCATTCCCTCTGTTTTTTTTTTTCCCTAGGACACCAGCAGCTGTGATAACAGCTGCAAATTGTTTTAAGTGTCTAGATGTAATGCATCTGGACTTGAACACATTTTAAAGCTGCTAGACACTCTCTTACTATCTCCCCTTCTAAGATTTGTGCTCTGTCCTTTCCAGTATGAATATAATTCTGCTTCATGGGGGAGAAATGGAAGCAAACCAAGAAAATAGTTCTGTTTTATTTATTCCATCATTTTTATCCAGCAGTTAACTCAACCATTCCTTTGTCTAAAAGGATAGTTTTAAAACAACAATATCCAAGTTGGCGTCTGGAAGGTTTTACCAGCCCAGGTTGGGTGGTTGCAAGATTCTGAGCAGATAAATAGGAATCAGCAATTATATATACATATAGAAGACCTGCTTGGTGCCAGACATTATGATATATAGGGGTGTTTCTTAAAAATATGATTTAACCCTTGTTTTGCAGGAGCTCATGGCCTACTGGAGAGTGTTAAAGGCCACAGTGGTATGTTTCATTAGCTGTGAGTCAACCTCTGTAGAGAAGAGATGCTGATAAAGCAATTGTATGTTTTGTATGATTTGGTTTTATTTCCACCCATCCATCCATCCATCCATCCATTAGCTGTGAGTCAACCTCTGTAGAGAAGAGATGCTGATAAAGCAATTGTATGTTTTGTATGATTTGGTTTTATTTCTACCCACCCATCCATCCATCCATCCATCCATCCATCCATCCATCCATCCATATATCTTTTAAGTTGTGGTTCTTAACCATAGCTCTATATTAGAGTCACCTGGGCACTCTTATAATACACCAAACCAATTAGATCAGAATCTGTGAGTTCTGTGGACTAGGTGGCAGTATTTATTAAAAATTCTCTTGGAGATTTTATATTCAGCCAGAGCTGAGAACCACTGTTGTAAGTACTTCCTATGTGTATATTTAATACTGTGCCAGGGGTGAGGGAGATACACACTATTTTATGTGACTAGTTCTGGCTCTCCAAGAGTTTACCCTCTACTTGAATAGGCAAGGCATGCACACATGAAAGAGCAAAGTGAGACAGTAAGATAGTGTATTACATGATTATGAGCCAAAATTATGGGTAGGAATAAAAAATGCCATGAACTTATAGAAAAAAATTTATAAGTGAAAAGTTGGGGGCAGGTGGGTTTAAGTTGGACTTTGAAGAATGGATTGGATTAGATAAATAGTAGGACAGAGCATGCTGTTCAGACCAGGAGGATGTGAATGAGCCAAGGCTTCATGTCAAGAATGAGTATGGAGTATTTTGGGCATTTTGTTGGGCCTGATCGGCCGTATTGAGTAAAAGTTCATTTTGGGAGCAGCACTACTAACATTGTGGAAGGAGATATAAACAGCCTGGATATAGAGAACTTCACATGTTATTTTCAGGTATTTTTACTTGAAGTATAGACAATGCTTCCCCTCTCCCCCTACCAGAACATAACCATAATCCTTAAACATTTCTAAATCCTCTTTTCAATGACAAATATTTCATGTCATTGATCAGTCTCAGTTTTGCTATTAACTGAGTTTAGAAGTTGCAATATACATTCAGGAAAGGAGAGAAGCTGGATTTGATTGTCATATGGAAGTACACTGTAATTCTCAAATTCATGTGTATTAGTGGTGTGCAGGTAAATGTGTAACAGCCAGCACTGGGTGGGTGGATGGGGGGCCCTACTGCTTTATAGAATTTGCCAATTTTCATGTTGTAAATACCACACAACAGTGTAGTTTGTCCAATTGCAAACTACCAAGGGTGTAAAACCTGGCTTGCACAATTCCTGAGAACTTGACTTTGGTCCTGGTGAGCCGACTGGAGCTGGCTCCAGTCCCCCTTTGTGTTTACCATATTGTTACATTCTCCATAACAATGATCGTCTCTGGGAAGACTGGCATTAAGGTATGTCAGATTTGCTTTTGAACGTTAACATTCAGTAGGATGAAATTTATGTAACATGAAAAAAAAAATGCTAGGAAAAAAAGAAAATCTCTAACACTTTCTATTTAAGAACATTGAAAGAGCATTGGGACATCCATGTTTTAGAAAATGCCATTCCAGAAGCATCTCCAACCAAGGGAGGATCCCTGGCAGGCTCAGTGGCTGGGTGAGACTCTTCTCACCTTAGTTTGAGGGTGCTTCCAACAGAGAGCTGAAGGGTTTAAAAAGCCTGGGAAAATATGAATACACCAAGTAAATCAAATTTCCATTCATGGGTACTTTGTATGCCCTGGAGGAATCACAGGCAATCTTGTTACCTGGAAGCTGAGCTCTTGCTGCACTGGATCCTTTCAGCTTTGGCCTCTGAGCCCCCACCCTCTTAGCTCCCAGAGAAAAGCAACCCAGCAGCACCTGCCATTGCCTGTGAAAACTCGTTGCAAGACTTTAAACTCTATCAGACCTGGTCTGATTGTGCTTGCCTCTCCATAGCCTTCCAATCATTCACAATGCCAATTAGCTTTGGCCTTCAGTCCTTATTTCCAGCTGCTTGAGAGTGAGAGAGCAGGAGTCCATTTTGAGCACCCGACACCACCTGAGTCCTACACCCGGCTAATGCAAGCCTTCCAAGGGCGAAGCCTTCACAAAGCCCTTCCCTTCAATCCACATTTCCTTTTTCCTGCCCCTTCAAAAACAACCAATCTGTGGGCAAGAAAGCCATTTAGTCAAAAATAAAGACTAAAATGTTTTTTCCTTCTGATAATGTTCCTGGTTCCGTCACTCGGTATTATGCTCCATGATGTGCCGTATGCAGCCATTTTGTCATCGCTTTGGGTCATCCTTACTCACAATTGGTTATTTACTCAGGGGCTTTTGAAATTATTGAGTTGACACATCTGTCAGACGGCAAAAGCAGAAATGCTAAAAGGTCACTTGGAGAGAAACCAGCTGCTCCAGACAAACCTTTCTGCCTCCAAATAGCACAATCATTACAGCCTAGCAGATGGGGCCCCGGCTCTCATTTCAGTCTCTCCCCTTGCCTTCAGGTATTTAGCTGCACTACCTCATTGCCAGGTCAGCCAGGCCTCCTCGTAATTACCCACACGATAGGCATCTCTCTGCTTAAGAATAACAGCTCCATTTTCTCTAAATAGGGAACCTGTTTGCGCATACTTATGAGAACCAAGAGCTTACCGCAAACTTTCCTATTAACAGATTAGTTCTGACAGTGGTAAGTCTGTTCTATTACTTCTACAGCCTCTATTACACCATGAAAAATGGGGCTCGGTCTAATTTAA
>PVIY010001081.1:0-11122 GCA_004026745.1 Myrmecophaga tridactyla
TGCAAGTAGTTCACACAAGTATAGCCATGGATACTGGGAGATGGTGAAAGATGAGGCTGGAGAGGTTCATGAAAGACTTATAAGTGTTGTCCAAGAGTTTGGGTTAGCCATGAGAGTATGATGAGCTGTGGAGGCATGGCAAGTAAAAGAAGACATGATGGTGTCACTACACAGCAGGCAGGGATGAATGGAGAGGAATAAGGGTAGGGATATGGGATCCACTTAGGAGGCCAGTACAGTGACTTGACTCAGTTTGAAAGGATTATGCACTCTAGAAAAATCGTGTTTTAATCCTGATCCATTTTGTGGAGGCAGCCATTTCTTTTAATCCCTAATCAGCACTGAAGGTTGGAAAACCTGATTAGATTATCTCCATGAAGATGAGACTTGCCCAGTTGTGGATATAAATCTTTGATCAGAGGGAGATGTGACTCCATCCATACCAAGTGGGTCTTGATTAGTTTACTAGAACCCTTTAAAGCAGCAGGAGAGCCACGAGAACCATGAGAGTCCACACAGCCAGGGACCTTTGAACATGAATAAGGAAAACACCTCTGGGGTTGCTCATGAAACAAGAAACCTGGAGAAAAAGCTAGCAGATGTTGTCATGTGCGCCATGTCCCTTTTCAGTTGAGAGAGAAACCCTGAACGTCATCAGCCTTTCTTGAGTGAAGGTAACCTCTTGTTCATGCCTTAATTTGGATATTTTTATAGACTTGCTTTAACTTGAACAATTTCATGGTCTTAGAACTGTAAATGTGCAACTTGATAAATTTTCCTTTTTGGAAGCTGTTCCATTTCTGGTATATTGCATTCTGGCAGCTAGCAAACTAGAACAGGCCCTAAACAGAGATAGAGGAAGTGGGAGAAGAGGAGGAGGATGAATTGAGAACACAATGAGGCAGAAGAAAGGGCAGGGCCTGCCAACTGAATGATTTGAGCCATGTGAGAGGGAGAACTCATGGATGACTTCCAGATTCCTGGCTTGGGATGAGATTTGGATAGGAAGAGAGAAGTCAGATTGGGGTGATGGCTGGTAATTGGGGTTATAATTGGGGTTGACCCCTTAGGAGGTTAACATCCAACTTTCTGCCTTTAGCCCGCATCCATGTCAAATTCAAAGCATCCAGGATAAATGGGGATCTACCCAATTTACAAAGAGAAGCAGAACATCCAACCTTTCAGTTTCCATTGAACACCCTTCCAGTTTGGAACATTTATCCTAATAGAGAATTGATCTATCCTTAATTCCATTTAATTCAGATAGAATTTTTTGAGATTCATATGTGTAAGGTATGATGGGAATTACAGTCCTGTTTCCATTACCTCTTACTCTTTGGAGATGTGGGATGTGGACTCAGCTCAGGGATGGCCATGGTAGCAAACCGCAAGCACACATTTTATGAAGGATCTCAATTAACTGCTAAATTTTCAAGCAGCACTGAAATAATTAATGATGAGCTAAGTGATCTATCTCTATGTAGTTGAATGGCAGACATTCATTCATCCCCTGCATCATATATATATCAACACAACAACATAAAGAAGGAAGAAAACTTGAGAAGAGGAGAAGGAGACAGAAAAGAGAAGGAGGAAAAGAATGAAGGAAAAAAAGATGAAGCTGAGTCAAAAGTAGAAAGAAACTGCAGACATTAGAGATGGAGGAAGGACATTCTCCAGGAGTTACTCAAGCTGGATACAACACAGACAATAAAGTTAGCTTTCTGATTACTAGGGGTAAATCTCTATAAAATCTTTGTTGTTGTCGTTAGGAATTTAAGGATTACAATGCCAAGTAAAAATAAAACACTGGAGTCCATCCACTTTCTCTCTGATGCTTTTATCGGGTCAGGGCATGCTCTGGTTGGCAGCTTGAGCTCTGCAGGTCAAGCATTCTGGCCGGCCCCTCTGTCCGCTCCCTCTCGACACACTTGTTTAGCTCTCTCTAGGGGACCCATAGGCAGATTATGCCTTGCTTCCTACATTTTCACAACACATTTTGTCCCAGGTTCTGAGGAGCCTCTGCTTGCATCTCACAAATTTCATATTTCCATCCTTTTCTTTTCTCAGAGAAGTGCCACTTGACCTGCTACCAGTTGACCTGCTCATTGTCGCTCTCTCTCAGAAAGCTGATTTGGCTCCATTCCATTTTTCTCCACAGAACATCTTCCCTGTTTGGAGGAGATCCTCCTCTGGCCTTTGTGTTTTTCATTGCTTCTTGACTAGGTCTTCCTGTACACAAAAACAAAAACAGACTTTTTTGAAAACAGTGGAGCAAAGTCAGAACAACGTGGCCTGGTCCGTCAGCTCTGTGTTTGACGTCTTCCACCGTGTGGGCTCCACGAGGACACACTCTGCTTCTCAGTTCTCCTTCACTCTGCTCCCTCCTCACTCAACACAGTTTCCTGGTGACCATGAGTATTCCTCGTACCTCTCTCTTTTGTCAGCACCAGTTTTGCACACTCAGTCCACTCCTCCAGGGTGTTCTCCTCAACAGCTCTCCGGGCTCCTTCCTCTGCATTCCCACAGCCTTGTGCCTGACCTGAGTCATCTTATATTTAAGGATATGTAATTGTGTCCACTCCAATCAGTTCACAGTGCTGCAGTTCTTTGTGGCTGAGCTCAAAGTGCCCACAGGGCTACCGAGAAGAGAGCCCTCTAGTTCTCAGGTAGACCAAAGTCCAGAAGTGGGGGGCTGAGCATTCCTTTCTAGAATGAATGTAGGAACTAACAAGCAATAAATGAAGAAATGTGTTGTTCTTTGAGTAGTAATTTATTTATTCAACAAAAATTGTTGAGTGCTTACTTTGTGCAAGGCGCTATTCTGTGATGATAAGAAAATGGACATTGTCTTTGTCTTCATGGAATTTCCTTTCCAGCGGTATGAACTTGATCACCTAGTAGAGTCCATTCTCGCCCTGAGAAGAAAAGGTAGGAATTATCCTATCAACAGCAGGCAGAAACTGAGGGTGGAAGCATCACTGGTTCACCTTAACCAGACCCATGCGGGAATTCCATGGCCAAGGCAAAGGTCTAATATTTGATCCACAAAAGGGGAAGCATGAAGGTTCCTACCTGAAAAACGGCCTCTTATTACATCAAGAGCCAATGTATGTGTAGAAACCTCTGGCTGCACACAACATATGCTCTTACGTTTTATTAGATATGTATAAGTAATGAATCCTTCTGCAACACGAAAATTTATCCTCTCTTCTTTTTGTTTACAAATTTTGAGATTTTATGTATTAGGATTTTGACAGTGTATCCAGCTAAAGCCATGCTGCTTTTTTTTTTTTAAGTGATTTTGTTTTTTAGAACAGCTTTAGATTTACAGAAAAAGCGAGCAGATAATACAGCGCTCTCATAACTCTCTACAGGCCTGCACACGGTTTCCCCTTTTACTAATGTCTTGTGTTAGTAAGATACAATTGTTATCAATATTGATACATTATTATTAACTAATATCCACAGTTTATTCAAATTTCCTAGTTTTTACCTAGTGTCCTTTTCTGTTCCAGGACCCAACATCACATTTAGTTGTCATGTCTTCTTAGTTGCCTCTTGACTGTGATGATTTCTCAGACTTGCCTGGTTTTAGATGACATTGATGGTTTTGAGAAGTACTGGCCACATATACTGCAGGATGCCCCTTGTGATGGTTAAGTTCATGTGTCAGCTTGGCCAGGTTATAGTGTCCAAGTATTGGGTCAAGCAAGCACTGGCCTGATTGTTATTATGAGATTATTTTGTGGATATAAATCATCAGTAAATTGATTGCATCTACAATTAACAAAGGAGACTGCGTTTCGCAATGGGAAACATCTCATTCATCAATTGAAGACCCTAAAAGGAGGAGTGATAATTTCAGCAGGCAGAAGGGAGAATTTCCATCTCTATTTCAGCACTGGGGACTTCATGGAAAACCATCAGAGTTCCCAGCTTGCCACCTGCCCTTCAGAATTCGGATTTGCCCAACCGCACAGTTGTGTGAGAAAGTTCCCATAAAAGAATCTTATGATATTTATATCTAAATCTAGATCTATCACTTAAGTATATATATATATTATATATAGTTCTATATAATATATATGTGTGTGTATGTATTTCTCTTGTTGCTTCTGTTTCCCTAGAGAATCCTGACTAATGCATCTCTTTACTGGAATTTGTTTGCTGTTTTTCATGACTAGATTGGGGTTATGAATTTTGTGATGGTCACAGAGGTAAAGTGTCATTTTTATCACTTCATATCAAGGGTACATACTATCATATGATTTATGACTGTGGATGTTGACCTAAGCTGCACTATTTTTTTAAACTTTTTTATTGTATAATATAACATATATACAAGGCAAAGAAATAAAAAAGCAATAGTGTTCAAAGCGCTTTTCAACAAATAGTTACAGGACAGATCCCAGAGTTTATCATGGGCTACCATACGATCGTCTCAGAATTTTTCCTTCTAGTTGCTCCAGTATATAGGAGGTATAAATACTTTTTTATCATCACAATCACCTTTTTTCCCCTTTTTTGTGAAAAATAACATATATACAAAAGAGCAATAAATTTCAAAGCACAGAACCACAATTAGTTATAGAACACATTTCGAGTTTGGCATGGGTTACAATTCCACAATTTTAGGCTTTTACTTCCAGCTGCTCTAAGTTACTGGAGACTAAAAGAGATATCAATATACTGATTCAGCAATCACATGCATTTGTTAAATCCTTCTTTTCTGTATAGCTCTACCATCACCTTTGATCTTTCTATCCCACTCTTTAGGGGTATTTGGGCTATGGCAATTCTAACTTTTTCATATTGGAAGGGGCTGTCAGTAATATGGGGTAGAGAGATGGGACTAGCTGATGTTCTGGAGAGGCTGGGCCCTCTAGGTTTCAGGACTTGCCTGGTCCAGGGACCCTTCTGGAGGTTGTAGGTTTCTGAAAAGTTACTCTAGTGCATGGAACCCTTGTGGAATCTTATATATTATCCTGGGTGTTCTTTAGGATTGGCTGGAATGGTCCAATAAGCCACACTATTTTAGTAAATAAAATAACCTAACCAGGTAAATTTTACACTGTGAATCTCATTGTTAAGTCCCCTGGGTTTATTTTCTTGGGTCTAGATGTTAACTCCTTTATTTGTAACATATTTAGATGCTCTTAAACTAAAAGTTCTTCCAGGGGCCGTGCCAGTGTGGAGGATATAGAGCAGCAGAAACCCTTATACAATGCTGGTGGAAGCCTAACGCTGCAGCTATTTTGGAAAATCATTTGATACCTAACAAAGTTGAAGACATTCTATCCCAATAACCAAAAAATTCACTCCTATTTCTGTACCCTAGAGAAACGTTAGCATATGTGCAATGAGACATGTCTACAAGGATATTCGTAGCGGTATTGTTGGTAGAGTAAGTAGCAAAAAATAGAAAGAAAAGAAAAATAGAAATGACCAAATATCTACCAAAAGGAAAACGGATAAAAGTTATCATGGTATATTCATCTGATTGGAAGTTACATGCAGCAAAACTGAATGAACTGTAGTTAATTTCAACAAGTTGAATCTCAAAATGTTGAGCAAAAGTAAAAGTAAGTTAGAATATATATATAATATATCCCATGTATAGGAAGTTAAAAAAATATGCAAACCCAAACAATATATTTATACCATTATTTATTTGTATAATATAACTACAAATGAACTATAAAGAAAACTATAAAAACTGTGAATAATTGCAAGGGAATGGTTAATATAAAACTTGGCTAATGGGGTTCGGGCACACATGTATTACTTAACCTGGTGATGGGCTCATGGGAGATCATTTTAATTCTTTAAACTGTATACATATTTATATATGTATATATATGTAAGTATATGTTTCAAAATGTCAAAAATACAAAAACCATATGGGAATTGTAAGTTAGAACTAACCAGAAATAAACTAATGAAATTGTGCTTATCGGGGAAGAAACTCCCATGAACTAGAATATATCATCCTCTCTTGCTCTGTGTATGTAGCGTCTGGTCCAGCCCCTACTGCAAAGGGAGACTAAACATATGCTTCTGATGCCTCGATTTCCCAAAGTGGGAATCTTCCAAAGCTGCTGGGATGGAGGAGCTAGAAGGTGCCGTTCTCTTTACATTGTCCTTAAGTGTGACCTCCCTCTAGGGCGGTGGTGGGGACAGGTGAAGAAGTCCTTTACAGTATATGGCTGGGCTCAGAAGTGTTTCAGGTGGTGAAGGAAGCATAGATGCTCTTGGAGGGAAGAGAAATCACTCCAGATTAAACAAGAGAGGTGAACTTTCTGGAAGAGCAAGGATTTAAGCTGACTTATGAATAACGGGTAAGCATGGGTCAACAGAGGATCGAAGAGTCAAAATTCTTTTGATATTGTTTATTCTCCATTTACATTTTTTGGGTTCATGACCCTTGCTGAGGTCAATAGTTATCTTTAGAAGGAATCTACAGAAGGGCCAAAGAATGTGTTTTTTCTTCTACTTTTCAAACCATCGGACAGGTCAGGAAAGGGAAAGGTGTTTTATATTTTATTTTTCTCATAGCCACAGCCACATGCCCCTTCCCTCCATCCCCAGTCCTCTTTGTTGGCTTTAGAAGAAGCAGTAGGATGGTCACCCTGGGAAACTACTTGCTCCCCAAACCTCAGTTTTCTCCTCTGAGAAATGGAGAATAGCAATACCACTTCTGGGGCTTGCTGTGAGCGCCAGGGAAACACCTGATGTTGGAAGGTCATGGTTGTTTTTCTATTGAAATTATCATGGTTATATGCTAATGTTATGATTTTAGTGAACAAGTCTCACTTACAGATCTAATTTAGGTCCATGACACAAAAGCCTAGCACTGGCTAGTTTAGGGCCTTAGCAAGAAGTACTGGTAACCTCTGGTGTAGATGCTGTGAAATGAAAATGCACCAGGTACATTGTGGTATCAGACCCAGAGGAAGAAATACTATATATTTTCGTTCCTTATGAAATCCATTCATAAGAGATCTTACCTCAAGCAGGTAAACACATTATCCTCCTAATGGCTTTTTTCCCTATTGGTAACAAGTAGTCCACTCACTTTGGAGAGGTCCTCCTTTTTGAAGAAAACCACTGAAGGACGCTAATTGAGATCATTTCAGTATGTTAATCCATCGCTTCCTTTCCCCAGTACATCCCTGAGACTATAGATTGAAGCTTGTCTCTTCCACTCTGTATGCACCAGGCCTCCATACCCGAGGCTTATCACAAGCAATTATCTTACCCAAATAAAAAATGAAAATGGAAAAGTTAAATAAATAACAGGACATCTTGATGGAATCGCAGTAATGTTCATCTTGGTTAACATTAGCCCTGACTTTTGGACAGCTAGATTTGTTAATACGCTTGTCCTTTGTTTAGGCATCTATCTCCGTGAATCTCATGACTTTCCAAAATGATGGATAGCAGCCACCTCTGTTCTCCCCTAAAAATGCCTTCTCCAGGAAACTGGAAGAAGCAGAATGGACACTGCAGCCCTGACCTATATACTGCTTAGGCTGGAGAAAACCCTTAAAACTGAGTTCATCTAAAATTATTACCATTTTCTTCCACAATGGCTGTTTGTTTCTTTACCAGGTTCAGGATTCTGTCATTATTGATTTTCCTGCTAGGTATGAAAACCTCCGCATGCCTGCATCAGTCAGTTTAAACCAAGTTTAATGGCTGGAAACTGCCCTTTGGTGTAGCATTCAGGAAGGTCCAGGTGGGGCTCTGGCTGCAAACAAGCCTGAACCTCAGGGCCTCAACATGACAAAAGCATTTATTTGTCCTTCAGGAGAAGTCCACCATAGATGTTGCTGGTTTGCTGCAACTGATGTCCTCCAGGTCTCCAGCCTGGCATTGCATTTCAGTGTGGCTTCCACCATGGCCCCAGCAGAGAAAATGAAGGCAGAAGAGTCAGCCACTGATAGTAGATGGTCTGGCAAGGAAGGGACCGGTGCCTTTTCCATCTACATTTCACCGACCAGAACTGATTACATGGTCAGTGCATGGGAAATCAAAGAACACTCTGTTGTGAGTGTGAGTGAAGCCTAACTTCTCAGGAACTTTAGGCCACTGTTATTTTTTCTCCCAACATAAGTGTGGGTGGCTTTTCCCCATTGTCAGCCATCTGGCTGTCCCTGGGGCCTACAGACTTCTGACATCATCCTTCTCTTTAGCAAATATCTTTAAATTGACAACATTTCAATCTCCACATAAAATTCAGTATTTCCGTCAATACCTCTGAAGATTCTTGGGAGTGAAGGAGCGTTTATTTTCCTTAGTCACCACTAGCTAAGATTTCCTGCATCCAGTGACTTTTTTTTTTTCATGGGCAGGCTCCAGGACTCGAACCCAGGTCTCTGGCATGGCAGGCAAGAATTCTGCCACTGAACCACTGTTGCATCATCCATCCAGCGACTTTTTGATCTCTGAGTTTCCTGTCTTTGATGCAAACATGAACTGCAGCTTTCTTTTTCCTGTAATTCCTTTCATCTTCAACATCCCTCCCTCTTACCTCTAAGTACCACTAATCCACTGAAGGTTTGGAGCATAGGAGAGAGGTCACAGCATGGCTCCATGTAACAATTTAAAGTAAAGTGTTAGATATCTCCATTCTAACCAGTTTTTCGGTCATGCCCACAACCGGGAATATCTCAATGGCAAAGTTTTCTCTCCTCGCATGTTACATGCTGCAGTCTCCTTACCTTCTTCTCTGCCACTTGACTTCCTAACATTTCTTGAATTGTCTCCAGTGTTTGAATCTGTTCTTTTCTTTCTGAATAAAGGTATACACACACACACACACATACACACAATCCTCTCATTTCCTGATGCAGGGATATTCATTCAGTCCTTCCTTTGTTTTGGCCTCTCTTTCTAAAATATTCTCTGGGATCTATCTTTCTGTACCCAAATAGCCCACTTGGCATTTCATCAAAGCACAGTTGTTTTTCTCCCTTTCAGAATTTCTGCTTTTGATTTTTGAAATAGCCACCACCTTTACAGAATAATCTTGCCAAGTATGGCATAGGAACAGGGTTAAAAAAAAAAGTGTAGTGATAACCCACACACCTAAGGCTGAGTAAGCCCCATGTTTCCAGCATTGAGAGTGGGAAGTGGCATTTTATCCATGATAGCTACTCATAAGTGCATCTGTTCCCGGAAGAAAGGTTTCATCCTAAAATTAAGGTGTTTGATTTGCTGTAAGGACAGTTTGCACAGAAAGTCTTTATAAGATCATCCGAAGGGCTGTGACGAAGAAGAAATATTCTAAAACACTGCAATTCAGAAGTGTTATTTAAGAGTCAAAACAAACCAGGATGGCCCTCCTCTCTGGCGGCAAGTCATTTGGTGGTGGCCAGTGCAACACACATTGACATTCAGAAAACACTGCTAAAGACACTCATCCATTGAGAATGGGTATGCCAGTTTACACACTTTGGAACTCTGCAAAACTCTGGGGATTCCTTGATTATTTCATTATTGCTATTCCTTATTACTGTTGACCAACATTTGGATGATTACTAATTGTGAAGAGTACAATCTTCTTGTTTCTCTTTCAGCAAGTCCTGGCACTGGGTTGGCTACCGAAAAGTAGGGTTACTCCTAAACATATGTAGGGTTACTCCTAAACAAATAGAAGGAGATTCTATTTTGGATTTTACATAAACTGTCCCCACTTTCTCTCCAAATAACATCAACAGTTTCTTTATGCTCTATTACAAAATCCTGCCAACTTGTTTCTCTTGAACTTTTTCCTCTTCTAAGCCTTCCCTGGCTCCCTTTCCTTCATTCCATTCTCCAGTCTAGGCCTGCTTGGTAAAGTTGGTTATGAGGTTTCGCCACTGCTGAGACCAGAAAGGGGTGTGAGACTCTAGGTCTTCAATCTTATCCTCAGAACACAATCTCCTTCTTCAAAAGTCACAACAGCCATGTGAAATTATATGACTTTCTGGTAGTTTGTGACATTATTCAAGAGGCTGTTGGAAGAGAAGTAGGATATTTGGCACCTTGTGGTTGAAGTTTTCCATCAATATTTTGGGTAACTGATGGATGTTTTTGCTTTGGGGGTAAATATTTAGTTCTTAGCAAAGTTTGATTTGGGTAGTGTGTGTGTGTTTTTTTTAAGAGGAGCTATAGTTTTCATTTTCCTCTTTAACTATACCTTGCTTCAGAGTGTGTGGCAAGGAGTAGAAAGGAAAGGAAGGCAGTTTTTCATACCAAGAGTGGGGTGCTAATACTACCTAACTGTAATACAGTAATGTTAAAATACTAAATGATGCTGAATGTGAGAATGATAGAGGGAGGAGGGCTGGGGGCACAAAGGAAATCAGAAGGAAAGATGTATGTTAAAGTCTGAGATGGTATAATCCAGAATTGCCTAGAGTGTATAATCATAGTGACTAAATGTACAAATTTAAAAATGTTTTTGCATGAGGAAGGACAAAGGAATGTCAATACTGCAGGGTGTTGAAAATAGATGGTAATTAATATTTTAAAACTCTAACTTATGTGTGAGACTAAAGCAAAAAATGTTTATTTGGTACAAAATTTATATTTTGACTTGTGCATTCCTAATATAACTTATGTGACAGCTTAATTGAACACTGTAAGTACATGGAACCTTGAGTAGGGTATGAGATTTTGTAGGTTTGTCCAGGGTGATGCCTCGATAAATACCAGAAGGATTTGAACAGTGAATAAAAAAGTATTTGCAAAGTCCCCTTGGGGAAATGGTGAGAAAGGGGGAAAATTCAACTTCCCCAAGTGGAGAATTCTTGATATTCTCACAAAGCAGTGGGAACAACCAAAGCAATAAGCTGAGCCACCAATCTTGGGGTTTGTTCATATGAACTTAACCCTGGAAAGATAGACTGAGCCTACTTAAAATTAGGCCTAAAAGTCACCCCAAGAGAACCTCTTCTATTGCTCAGATGTGGCTTCTCTCTCTCAGCCAACACAACACGCAAACTCACTGCCCCCCGCTCTCTCCATGGAACATGACTCCCAGGGGTGTGGACCTTCCTGGCAATGTGGAACAGAAATCCTAGAATGAGCTGGGACTCAGCACCAAGGGATAGAGAAACTTTCTTGACTGAAA